>JAODJU010000036.1:16503767-16514065 GCA_026776725.1 Gnathonemus echidnorhynchus
GACATTCCCCTTGCGGGTGGTGGGCCCACCTGGGGACAGTCCCGCGTGCCTCTTTCGGGCTATGCCCGGCCGGACCCTAAAAGGACCCCTTCCAGCACTTTTCCCCCTAGAAAAGGTGTGAGGTGAATGGCACAGGAGGAATAAAAAACACATGCTAAACTCAGGGCACCTGTAAATTCAGATCTGAAGTACATCAGTAAGGGCACTGCTGAGTGGGGTTTAGCTATTCTCATTGGGGGTTGGGGGGTTAAAGGATTCATAATGTGTTTGCTAGCAGATATCTTGGACGAAGTGGTACCATCATGTTTACAAACCTTCAAGGATGCCAGACACGACAGCAGATAACCTGACCTAACCTTGATAGAGAGACACAGAGAGTATGGAAAAACAGATACACACCTGTGTCTATAGAAAGCCTCACCTGCACGCACTGGACAGGCATCCACGAAGAACTATATATGCAAAACAATGCCCTGCAAACAAATACACTTTTAAAATGAGACAATGCCATTTATATTTACTTGATGTAGGTCTATGGTGCAATGCTTTAAAAGTAGGGATGCACCGATTGCAATTTTCTTGGCCGATCCCGATTACCAATTTTTTGGCATGTGCGATCGGCCGATACCGATTTCTGCCCTGAGAACAGCAAATACATACAAAAATCACATTTTCTTCACCTCAAAACTTTATTTTCATAACAAACTCTTATTAAACTTTACAAACTCAAATAAATGAAAACTAAAACAAATAAATAAAACCCCAACTACGACAAAACATTAAGATATTCTTTAAACTAATAAGTGCAGCAAACAAACGTGTGTGACATGACACTCCGGTAGCTCGACATCCGAAAAGTAAAGTCTACTTGGTATTCTGTATTTTGGGCAGGTAATTTATCAGATTTCTGAAGCCTCTATCCTCAACTACACAAAACGGCTGGTCATCCAGTGCCATGAATTCCATAATTTTCCTCGTAATTTCTTTGCTCTTTTCACTGCTTATACCAACGAAAGATAGGACAGACTGATGGCTCGTACATGGCTTCGAACATGCTTTGCTAGCACCTTTCGCTTTGCTAGCTTGTTCAAACTGAGTGTGTTCACTGGGGTGATGTGTTTTTAAATGTCTAATCAAATCTGTTGCGTTAAATGTCTTTGTATTGGTTCCCCCACGGTGTACCTGGTCCTTACACTAGCTGCCGATAGCAAATTTCACGCCTGCTTGGCTCACGCTGAATAATTTCCAAATTACGGACATTTTTTGCGTGTCTGAAAGTGCGTGCCTCTGCGCATATGATTTATTGTGCATGTGCAAGATTGGTTCGTAATCGGAAATACGTGAGACTGATTGACCGATCACCGATGAGGTCGATCAGGCTGCAAATCGGCCCATTCCGATCACTGACCGATCAATCGGTGCATCCCTATTTAAAAGGCCATAAAAGACCAAGACAGATGCACCAAGAATCAGCTTCACTGGTCAAACACAATAAAGCTGTCAGTGCCTTACAGACAGGAAGGCCCCAATGACAGAACACCACATTCTGACCATATCCCTTGTTAATTGTATGCCTAATTTGTCAGTCTCGGCTAGATGGTCATTTTTTCCCCACCAACTGCTTTGAGTCTCTAAATCGACAGCATCAGTCTACGAGTCTCAAACCCCGGCCATCAATCTCTTATTCTGCATACAGCCCCCTGCCCCCATCCCGTGGGGCAAAGGCATCACATGACCCCCATTTCTGCACTGTGGTGAAGGGATGCAGTTGTCACCTAAGACTCAGCTGTGATTTGCAGGATGCTTCCAAACTGGGTGGTCATAAACAACAGCTGTTTTGGTTGTTTAAGTGTTTTCTACAAAAAAGTGAAAAAATTAAGTATTAATAAAAATGTATAGAATTTTAATTGCCTATGACTTAATCAAAATAAGGCAATGAAAAACAGTGTTGTTGATTCTAAAATGTTAACTTCCTAGCCCTAGAAAAGGGTCTGTGTGTGTTGACATTTTGAGGTTTCAGGGTGGTGTGACCTATGGTTACTGCTGCACCCCTGGCCCATCCGTCAGCTACTGAAGGGTCTTAAAATAGAATGCATCAGGGATCCAAAATAATCCAAGAAAAACAATGGCCAACAGATGTTTTTGGGTTTGAGTAAGTAGGTCCTGATATATTTGTAGCTAATTCAGAAAGTTTAAAAGTTTTTTGAATCACAACAAAACATTTCGCTGTCACAACTCAAGCACAAATCAGAGCCAGTTAAACCCTGGCAGGAATGCACTGAAAGAAAAGAGGTCTTTATTACACTCGAAGAGCCAATACTACACACTGATTAGCCAAAACATTATTGACTTCATGTGGGGGTGGTCATAATGTTGACTCTCTCGTAAAACAGTGCATGTCATGGTATGGCATATATTACACGGTATGCTAACATTCGGTACACATAGTCAACATGCTTAATGCAGAAGAAATGGGCATGGGTAAAGATCTGAGTCACTCTGACAAGAGCTAAATCATTATGGCCAGAAGACTGTGAATCTCCAAAAAAATGCACAGCACGGCTTAATGAACTCTGTGCTGAGACACGGTACTGTCATGGTCATCACCAAAATTATTTGTCATTTGGGCCACAGTAACCCTTCTGTTGAGTTGTCCAGACGAGATAGCCTTTGTTCACATCTTGCACCAACAAGTCTTGGCCATGTTGCCCTGTTGTGGTCCAATGTTTTTAGCTACTCGGAGTCACTCAGCTCTTTACCTCTTCCCATTTCTTATGCATTCGACATGTAGATTATGAGTACTCAATGTTAGCTTATCATTTAAGTATATCGTAAACGTTGATACGCACCGTTTTTACAAGACAGTTAACATTATGAGCTTCACGTGGGGGTGGTCATAGTGTTTTAGCTCATCTGTGTATATTTATTAATCCATCTTAATTGCTTAGAAAGTAAAAAGTCAAATCAAGAATATTTTATGAGTAAGTGGGATCATGCTCTTTGTGACTTAATTCACATTAACCTGCTGCATTTCTTCCTGATATTGTTCCTCACTGGGAACTGGAGCTCCAGCTGGTTAATTCAGACCAGGCACACGTCTGTCTTGGTAGGCTTTTCCGTGCTGCGTTTTTATAGCTGGCTTCCGAAAACTGTAGGGTTCTGTTCTATGGAAGGCTTCCCGCATGCTGCCTGCCACGTTAAGATTACAGACAACCATCTGGATAGAGGGGTAAAATCAACGATGTCAGCAAGAGGCCTGTCAACATGGGCAGTGCCTTCAAAATTTCATACATTGTAGATGTTACCTGGCCTTCCCTGAAAAAGCTCTTCCACAATACTAAAGGCAAGGAGAAGAGAGATGTTACACTTGGAATAATGTACGTCTTGGGGATGGTTCCAACATTACTTCCCTATCAGTTAATGTAGAACCTTCAAACAAGGACTCCACACAGTAAGACGATTCAATGTGTATTACATCAAAACTAGCAAATCGAATTTGCCAAAACAAATCAGCTTAGAATCCATACAGACAATGCTTCCAAAATACTTTTGTTATCAGCAGGATAAGAAAGCTAGGCACTATTATAATGCCATTAAAACCTTTTAAGAAGAACTTGCTATGCTAGACCTGGGCTTCAGATAAACAACCAATAGTCAGACGCAGGTGGAAGCATTAAAAATGGGGACTTGGCTTTGGAGTCTCCAGTCACAGAAGTAAGCATTGCTTACAGCTACAGGGCAAAGAAAATGTAGTCAACAGACGACACCCTGGAGCTAAAGAAAAAACACAGTTGGCTGCAATACAGCTACGTAATGAGTTTAGCAGGGGCCATAACGAAAGCCACAATGTTAGGTTCTCTCCAAGTCCTGCTTTAAGTGCTTGACAATAGGTAATGTGTTCACTTAGGTATAATAATAAAAATCAGCTGAAAGGTCTTCTAACCTCAGTGTCTTCAAAAAGTGACATGCACTAAAGGCATTTCCAGACAAGGCCACCAGCACCAGCTTTGTACACAGACGGCTGGAAGGTTCAGTTTGAGGTTGAATTTGGTTTTTATTACTCACATTCATAAATAAAGGCAGACTATGAACAATGTACTTGGATATGTACTTTTGTTTTCAGAGGGCTGACAGCCATGAAATTTGCAAGCCATTATTACATAATGACATTAACAGACAGAAGGGAAATTGAACTGGCGTTTCTCTTTTTTAGATGATCCAAACTTTGATTTTGAGTTACATAAATCATACAGCAACTGCAAAAAAGCATGCCTTTAAAATTCTAAAATGTCTGATTTTTTTTTTTGGTACTGTAACCATAAGATTATTATACACATACATACATACACACACATACATACATATATATTTTTCATTTCCTCCATTTCATCCTATCACATCATGCATACACTCTCTCTCATGACACAGTACTTCCATGTCCATCGTCAAAATTACCTGCCATATATATTCATTCTTCTGTTTTCACATACAGTAAAGTGTTTTTATGCACACAATCCGAAACCCAAGGTTTTCCCACCCACCCACTTATCCACATATCCTTCTATCATCCATCCATTGCAGCTTATCACTGCCATCTGTAGCCAATCACACAAAGCAAAGAAGAGCTGTGTGCTACAGTTCTAATTCAGAGTCCAAGTGCGTGTCTGCAAGCTAAGCAGACCTGGCTTAACTGACTTCCATTACTGACTGTGCAAAAAAACCCACAAAACGAAATAAAATGTATTTCAATGCACAAATGTAGAATCTTATTAGGCTTCACTTCTATAAAAACGAGAAATAAATGCATAGATCAGGGCTGCATGATATCACATCGTGATATAATCATGACATGGGTTCATGCGTAATAATCACTGGGGCTTATGTAGTGGATGTAAAAATTTGCAAAGATGCAGGCTTTTCTGTACTATACGGACGTTTACGAATGCCCACTATTTCATTCACAGATTAGTAGTACACCTAAAACCTGACAGTATTGTATTGGGTTTCCCAAAACTTATTAGTCTATATAAATTTAGCATATCCTTATGTTTTTAAATTTGGTTAGAGTAGCACGCCACATGCTACTACTTTGGTATATCACAGAAGTGATAAGCACTGAAGTGGCGGTGAAGAAAGGAACAGCTCAGCAGCCACAACATCTTTTAAGAGAGGAGTTACTGTGAATAAATAAGAGGTCGGAGATGTGGTGGTGCTTTTTGAAGTTTAAAGTTCAAGGATAAGTGTAAACGTAAGGCATACTACTAATCTGCTTATCAAATTGTAGGCATAAGTAAACATCCATATAGTACCAAAATGCTGGCGTCAGAACAATATCTTCATGCCCATTATCTAGACCCCTGTAATCACATCACATATGTGGGCACTGATTTGTCTGTTGACACAACGTGCAGCTATAGCCAAATGGAACTTATTTTGGGTAAATTTCCTCTCCGTTTTGTTTTATAGATATTGAACACAAACATTTCAAATAATCATGATTTCATATAGTACAGCCCTGGCATAAATTAATGAGTTAGTTATATTTTGAAACCCCAAAGAAACTTTGCTATAAAACCAAGGTAGCTAGCCTACACTTGTATCACAACTGCTTATCCAGTCCTGGGCTGTGGAATTGCTGGAGCTTATCCCAGGCACCAGTCCATGACAGGGATTCACTACATTAATTAGCTTAGAGAGAGAGGGGGGAAAAATTACCTTCTAAACTAGGCTAATTACAGGTAACCATTACAGTTAAGTAATTCACGATTTTTCTCTCTCATTAGTTCTCAGTTCCTTGTTTCCAGTAGGCAGACAGCTTGACCATTGTTGCCAACTGGTAATAACCAATCACCGTTACCCATCAACACACTCATGTGGTAAATAGGAAAAAGCTTTGACGCCACCAGGAATCTGACTCTCTGAATAGCTGCTACTTCACTCAGAACACAAGTGAACTTAGGAGACAGAGCACAGTCCACAGACTAGGAAATACTCATGCAGGTGCAAGTTAGTTTCTGATCTCTCGTGGTGCTTATTGACCTGAACCCAAACCACATTTAAGATAGATTCCAACATGAACCTAACCCCCCGCCCCCGAGTCACAAACCAACAAGGGAGTCTGGAGTGATTCATAACCGGAATGCACACCAGTCCACTAGCAACTACCAAAAGACCCACACAAATCCACACATGTATACACACACACACCAAATAAGTCACCAATTCTTGTGAACTTGAGACGAAACCGACAAAGACCAAGCGAACTGTTCAACACACAGACAAGCCACACCTATAAATTACAGACCCCTTAGCTATTTATTTATTTATTTATTAGAACAGTGCAGTCTAGATATGAATATCTACAGCTGGGTGCTGAGTGACTCTGTGAGAATGAGATCAGCCAAGCAGGCTGTAAATAGGGAGAATGCACAGGTTGTTCAGCACCATGGGAGTGCTTGGGAAACCCGGCCTGACGTCTGTGTCCACATCTGGCTGCTTCATACCACAGCACACTCGAGTATGAAAGCTGCCAAAGGCCGGGCCAGCTCCAGGCCACAAGTGTCTGAGAAGCACACACACACACACACACACACACACACACACACGTAACACTCAAGTGAGACTCTTGCCTTCCGAGATCCTACAGTAGGACCCGCATGAGCCTTTTTTTTTTTTTTTTTTTTTTAAGACTTTTACTTCCAAAGCCACACGTATGAAACGCTGGAGGTCACCTGAAAGTAAACGCTGCCTGGCAGATACCAAAAACACCTGCATGTCTCAGAAACAGAGTGTGACACCAAAATCTTGCATAGTTTCCTTCACTGGAAGGGAGGGGGGGTTACTGAAGGAAGTGGAGTTTCGCTCAGGGCTGGTTTTTAGGACTACTGCCTCTGAGATAGCCCACAAGAGCATCTGTAACAAGCAGGGTAAATAGTCTGTAACCAGCTGAAGCTCGTTTCTGCTCCCAAAAAGGGTCAATTGCTTATTTTTCTTTAGCTGGATCACAGTAGCTGTACAGAAGGGGAGCAGAAGGAAATTAAAATTAAAATGTAAAAAAACTTGGACTACATATAGATGGAAGCTCAGAGACTTGGCCGCTGGCACATCTGTGATGCTCTGATCCCCAGACGCGATGAGTAATTACTGCACTTTCCCACAATGGGCCACTGAAGCATCAGAAGTCGAGTGTCAGTGTATATATACATGAGTGGCCATCATTTTAGGCCACTTCTTTGCATAACATGCTATTCCAAGGATTTTTTCTATATAACATGAACTGGTAAATGAAAATTTAAGGTTGAAGTGAATCAACACCATAGCATATTAAACTGCACTGACTAAGTGGTTATAAAATACAAAAAAAAAAAATGGAAAATAGCTTATGGAAAAGAAGAAATACTGAAGACTTAATGTTAAATGGAGACTGGTTGATGAGGCTTGTATCTCTGCAAACACCAGTCGCTTTCTCCCTTGCCCAGCCTTACAGTCCACCCCCATACTGATTTGTGGATTTCTCTCACGTCAGCAACAACCCACCTGGAATCCTATGGACACTGGAAAGTTCTGAGTTTTCAGCTATGATCCTCTTCATTACTGCGGTCAAGTTACACATCAACCTCAAGACAAACCGTAAAAAAAAGAAACAATTTTTGTGGCCACTTAAAAACAAAGCAAGGGATCGCCACCTTTTCTCAATACATACCAATGTTGTTCTCCTTCGTCTGAAAGGACTCTTTTCCACAGCCTGGACAGACATACAAAAATTCCAACTCATACTGGAGGTAAACATCCTTATTAGCCATTTTCTGTGGCTTCCTGCAGTTTTCTTTCCCTGTAACAGGTGCCATATGGTACTTACATGCCATAGCCCTGAAGCAAAACCCAACATCAGCACAAATCTTCTGCATGTGCATGAAGACAAAATGCCTACAGTGTGTAAGTTAGTTGCAGTTAAAAAATGCTGCTGTAATTTGGTGGCTTTAAATTTATTCAGCTCCCCCATAGAAGAAAGTTATGCAAAAATAGTTCACCAAATAAACAGATGCTAAGGAAGGGCATTTCAGACAGAATTACTAGTCAAATTTTACCAGTCATTATTTGAATAATATTCAATTAACCCTACCCCCACTACACACAAAGAAAAGTGTATCGAGTATGGATCAAAATACTTATTCATTTCCATACAAAAAGAGATATTACTCATTGCTGCAAAAACTAAAAATAAAACATTACAAAAATAGCTTGAATAAATTAAACTGAAACTGAGATTAAACTGAAGCAACAGCCCAAGTGCAGAAGCATACAAGAACATTTAATAATCTGGGCCTTGGGCAATTACGGCAAATAAAGAATTTTTTATTTTTAACACAATCCTAACAATACTTCTACAGCTTATAGGCTCCTCCATTAATTTACTGCCATACAAAATAAGACATTACTTACTGTAGCAAAAGGATAACTAAAAACTTTAAATGTTGCCTTGAAACTAGGATTGAACAATATTGGAAAAATTCATATTGTGGTATTTGAAATCTTCAACAAACATTACAATATTTATGAAACAAATGAATTGGAAAATGTACCCAAAATAAACTGAATGCAAATGCAACTTAATCTCTTAATCTTATCTACCAATAGTGTCTGTTTTTACTGGTTAACTTGTCAAAAAGTCTACCTGTACACTGACAATTCACTCTCATTTTTAAATTTTATTAGGAACAAAATTTCACAAAGAATTAATGACAACCTAAATGTACAAGCAAAAACAAAATAAACTGCAGCAGCATAATCAGATTCTCTTACACTTGTTGCTGCAAGCTGTGCCAACAGACACAAAGCAGTGACAACAAATCACTTGCTTTTTCTCAATATTGTCTCTATGGAATCCAAAATATTTCCAAAAATATTCCACACAGTGAAAGACAAATGTCTTCTGCTGATTAGTTCTTGTTTGCTTTTTCGCCTCACTGATTTGTTAAAATTCTCAGAAACACGCCACACGATTGACTGATTAACTCATGCAGAGCTCAAGTGAAAAGAACAGAGATAAACTTCAAAAGAAGTAAACTGCAAACTAATTACAGAATTGATAAATAACTATATTTCTGCCAAATAATATGTAAAATTATTCATTTTTAAATTTGATTTAAAGATTTTTTTTTTTTTTTTAACACACATTCTTGATATTTGAACACTGCTGAGCCAACCCTACTAGATACATAACACAACACAATCATCAGGTCCTAACAGAAAGACTGCTGTGCCTAAAAGCTTGATTTATACAAACACCGTTGGTAGCTGCATAGCCACTTACCCTACACTGTACCAGTAGGGTACCAACAATGTAGATTCTATGCAGAAGTATAGTTCACCCTTATCTGCTTATATGACAAGGCCTTGTGCATAGTTTAAGAAATTATATCTATGATGACTCGACAGAGATATGGAGAAAGGCTTTGTTGGCAAGACGAGCAAGACTGCAGACAGAAACTAACGCAATTCCAAACAATCATGAATGGACAACCAGCAAACGCACAGCAGGGTTGATTGAATTAGTGGAGCACAAGTCATGCTACTGTTTTGGTAATCATGAGCTCTCTCTTAGAGGAAACTACAAGCATCGCTGGAAAAAAGCAGCAAATTGGCACCCACAATATCTTTTAAAAATGAGATACTGTGGATAAACAAGGTATAAAGACATCAGTGGTGTGGCTGTTCTTCGGCAATTTAAAGTCCGACATGCAACAGTCTGGTGTTGTGCACAGTAAACTCTGTTGAAAACTTGTGCCAACTAAAACTGGAAACACTAAGAACTTCTCACCACTTGAAGCATTCACATCCAGAGAGAATGTAAGCACTTACAGGTCACAAACATCATCAATTAGGTTTTCCACTTTCAGTCTGTAGAAATGAGACAAATTTACCTTTTTTCACCACTAGTGCCGGTGCTGGTTTTGACAGGGAGCTGGTTCACACATAGTGCTCAAGTGGCACGATCTGAGAACCGGGCCGCATTTCCACTGGTTTTTTTTTTTTTTTATAATAAAAAAAAAAAACTAACATAGCAAGCGAGTGAGTGCAGGGATGCATGCACACACACATAAATATCGACATGTAACATTTTTGGAGTTAGTTAAATCATGTTTTTTGACAAAGAATGTTTAAGCCAGGGGTCTCCAACTCCAGTCCTGGAGAGCTACTATCCAGTAAGTTTTCTATCCTACTTGGCGTCTGATGAGCCACACCTGCTCCTGGTATTTATCTGAGAACAGGTGTGGCTCATCAGAAGCCAGGTAGGA
>JAODJU010000036.1:16524756-16551377 GCA_026776725.1 Gnathonemus echidnorhynchus
CGGAATATCGGATTTTAAAACCAACAAATATTTGTATCGGTATCGGCCTTCAAAATCCTTTATCGGTCGGGCTCTAGTTACAATCAACAATAACAGTATTTACAAATCAAAACACTGTTTATGCTGGTAACATTTCACCACGGTAGCCCGCCACGCCAAAATCTTTGCCACCACGGCAAAAGCACATCAATCCAACCAATCATCTAATCCAAAGCCTTGATGACTCGCCCAGGAAGCCCGATTGTTGCCCCCACCCCCCAAGCACGCATTACAGAATCCAGCTGGTTAATGGCACTAATGAACTTGCTTAGATATTTTCCAAGGAAAAGAAAACAGACAATAATCATATCTTTGCGGGGTCCGCTATTTCATTTCTATGGGAAAAATGCTTATGTATCATTACGTTACCATTAGGTTGTTGGGTAGGAATGGGTGCAAAAACGATGTCGACCCATAGAAAAAATGGGGAAAAAAAAAAAACTAGGCTATATTAATTCATATAATTAAGTGCTTGTTCACCTGCATATACCTATGTACATCCATGACCTAATATCTGCATTTTTTTCAGTAGTACTACTCCCCCCCACCCCCATGGCTCCCATGCCAAACCTCTTGATCCACATGAAACAAAATATTTTTAACTCTTGGCACTTTCACTTAGAGTAAGCTATACCAGTTCCTTGCCAACAAATGAATAAAGAATACTGACAAAGCAACTTCATCTTGCCGGATGCCTCAACTGACCTTTTGAATTGTTAAACATGGTTAAATTGCTCTCCTTTTCAAATAAACATATTTATGTGTGCGCGAACACACACACACACACACACACTCACACACAGCTGAGAGCAAAGCTTGGGGTCCAAGTGCATGATAAAGCCATTTATCCAGTGACCCTGGCTCACTTTGTGTGACTTGTTTAATGTAATTGTTGGGGCAGCCACAATTAGTCGACATAGCTGATGACGTCAATGCTGAAAATGCGTTGACATCAATATTTCAAATCGGCGCATCTTTTAAAAAAATTATTTTAAAAGAAATCTCCTTTATGATTTCTGAACACTTTATTATAATAAATGAATCCTTAAATATCACTACATAGTTACGTGAGTAGTATATGGGCTTATTCTACGTTGATCGATGGTGCCAATGTGTTCGTTCGTGCGCGCTGGGTTTGTTGGGACCCAGGGTTGTCAACTTTATTCAGCTGGCTGGCGTGAGATTTTAAATTCACAACAAGTCTGCACATTCACAGTTTTATCATCTTAAAGGTCTGCATGGTTTGCAAACTACCCCAAAGCTTTTGATGTGACTAATTATAAGTTTATAATGGAATAAGATAGATTTGCCGTAAGATTTTGTACATGAGCGTGAGAGTCTGAAAGCGTGAGTGTCACGCCAGATGCATGACAGCTGGCGACCTTGGGGACCGGTGCTGTTATCATAAACTAAAGCTGAAACAAAAACAGACGTTAAAAAAGAAAATAATTTGTGAAATAAAATAAAAATTAAAGCTATATTTACCAAAACAAAGTATCAGACTGCAAAAAGTGCCGCTACTCACCAATGTCTTTTACCTTGTTTAACCACAATATCTCCTCTTTTGAAAGATGTTGTGGCTGTTGAGCCATCCCTTTCTTCTTCTTCGACTTCACTATGCTACTTTGGCTTTACCAAAACAGTAGCATGTGGCGTGCTCTGCTAAACAAATTTATTAAGCAAAAGGATATGCCGAATTTATACAGATTACAAACTTTTGGGCTTCACAATATGTATCATTAATATTTTAGGCATACCACTAATATCAAATTGTGGGCAAAAATAATGTCTGTATAGTTCCGAAAAGCCAGCGTCCATTATCTAAAGCCCTGCAGTGACATACAGTATGTTGTTGTCGAAATAAATATAAACCGTCAGTTTGATTTTTTTGGAGGAAAATTAGCCATTTAGATGTAATCGACCAATCCGTAAAATAGTCTTTACATTAATCCATAGAAAAATAGTTATTAGTGACAGCCCTAGTAATTAGGGTCACCAAATCTGTGCATGTTCTTTCATGTGCCCCCACTGACTACATGGGATTAAACTGGGGTAGTGGTGGGTCGGGATACCCAATATAAAGTCTCAAGAAAACATCATTACAAGCCAACTTTACCCACGCTCACTGCATCTCCAAACAACAACAAAAAAAATTCCCCAACATACATTTCATTGACCAGTTATCAGATCGCTATGGATAAAATCTGCCAAACATCCTTGTGGTGATTTTAAAAAATTCAATTTAATTTAAAAATTAATCAATATAAAACTTTACTACAGAATACTCAGGAAGCATCTTGTGCCCCACGGGTTTAGGAAAGATTTGGACAATTAAGATTGGAAAAGATCGGACAGATAATCATGCTGAGAAGATCAAGTGTCCGAGCTGCCCTTTTCTTTGCCATCACTATGCAACAATCCTTGAATTTTGGGGTGATCCATCTCAAAATTTGACCACTTTCAGGTTGTCACCCCAATGATATACAGGTAAGGTTTGAAAAAGATCTGTAAAATACTTTTAGAGTTACCAGACCAAGTGTCTCCTACAGCTACCATTTTCTTATATTGCTTCCATGCAGCGCTACTGCTTCATTTTTCACATTTGTTAAATTTGTCTGAAAATGAAATCAGGTGTAGATCTTGTGATTTCTGAAGCAATAATATAATATGACAAAAAAAAAATTCTTTTTGACCCATTCACAAGGTTGAATTTCTGCTTTCACCCTTCTCTTGGCTGCCATTAAGCAGCGTAGCTTCAATTTTGGGGCGATCTGTCTCAGTTTAATCAGTTCCAATTCGTCACCCATACAATACCTCTGCAAAGTTAGAAAAATGTCCAACAAATTGTTTTTGAGTTATTGTCTTAACAAGCAAAATGTCTGAGGTGGTGGAGCAGACCTAAAACCACACATATTCCCTGTCCGGAGAATACAATAGGAGGGAAATACTGTACAGTACAAATGATAAATGGGAGCAGTACAGTGAGATTCCTTTACTTCTGCATAAGCATTAGAGGTTACACATGTGTAAGTTCTTCAGTTAGTCCATGTACACACACACACACACAAACATACACTCTCTCTCTCTCACACACACACACACACAAACATACACTCTCTCTCTCTCTCTCACACACACACACACACACAATAAGCAGTTGTGTCTCAATCACCAAAAAACCTTAACAGTAGGACAAAATGGCCAAAAGTGGTTTTAAGACTACAGAAAGATGCAGGCATCATCTTCACCATTAATTCCCATAGGCCTACAAGGTGACTCGGTGGTTTATAGAGCAAAATCGCAAGCATAACGTTAAACATCAGGTCCGACCAAATCCGGGCAACCACAAGAGCTTTAAATTGTATATCCTGCTTATGTTTGCAAATATGAAATGATATACATATAATAAAAACTTGGATGCATCTTGCGGCTAACTGTCTTGCGTTCAAGCCCGCCCAGGCCAAGAAACTGCTGTGCCAAACTACACAAATGAATAGATGATATAAAATATAAACATAAATGAGTGCCAACCAGGATGCCAACCTCTTCACAAAGCAGCCAAGCAGTTATTCGGAATACAACAGAATAATGTTGTTGTCCTCGACTATGTTACATTTTGTTTGACTACATCGTTTCAAAAGTCACTGCAGTTGGCAAAACAGGAGAATAAATAAAAAGCTGATAACGAAGGTAGCGGCCGATTTCGTTTTCCGCGCATCGCCGCAATGTCGGCTGTTACCATGACAGCGGTGACCCCAACAGAAGCACGCGCAGGAGACCGCTCGCTAGCAGGGTCCGGTTACCCCCATTAAAACCGGCACCGGACCCCAGCTTATCCTACAGTATAACATTACCCTTCTGGCAACTACATATGTAGGGAGGCATGAGACTCAACTTGTAATCACATCCTCTACTACTTATTCCGGCCATGGCCGCCAAATCCGTCGCCTGTTACAAGTTACCTCCGAAGCCAAGTACCGCAGAACACACCGCTTTACGAGTTAGCCGGTTTACTACCTAAACGCATTCGTGTAACCCGGCTAGTCAGGCAAGCCGACTTGACCCACTTGGGGAAGTGCTCTTACTATCAACTCGCCAACTTTTGACGAAAGATAGCGGCACTGGCAGCAGCAAAACTAGCCGTCTGGCCAGTACTCACACCAAATTACCACATAAGGGAACAATAAACCGCCTATATAAAACACAGGGCAACACATTAAATACGTGGAACTTTTTAGCAAATGAACAATCCAGTTCGATACAGCTGGCAACTTTTTTTCCTTCACTTTGAATCAGGGCGATTTGCTGGGAATCCGCTAAGAGCCCAGTACTGCTCATTTATGATACACGCTCGCCCGCTAACACTTACAGTCCAAGCAAACGCAACTCACCGGTAAAGAAAAACAGGAGAAGTAGTACTCTGGCCCCCAATCCCAAGTAAGAAGGAATATTCCTGTGATAATATATTAATATAACCGCCATGATAGCCCCAAATCACAGTTGGTCTCAGACTCCGTGTTTCTTAACTCCGAAGACTCGGCGACAGCTTTCCACTGGGACCGAACTGCGCCTGGCTGTACCACTTCGCTGACTGAAATAGGGGTGCGCTGGACACCTGACTGTCCTAAAGCCAACTTTAATAAAAGACGCCAGTTTCACATTTCACTAAATCATTTCTGCATAAGCGGTAGCTAGTCAATGAAATATTTGGAAACCAAAGCCGCATATTTAATCAATATACAAGCTAGTGGCTAGGTATACATATGCATTGCAGAATCGTATTTCTGTTGCTGCTGTGCGAAATGCTGCGAAAGGGATGTTATGCTCTTAATTATTCTTTCTGCGTTGAGAATTTGTTGTGAAATGCTGTCACGCAATCTTTGCAGACATTTCTGTTTAATTGTACGATTATACTTAGTGAGGTCTAATGTTGCTGTCCAGTAAGCAAACATTCAGGAGAGCCACTAGAAATTTATGAAAAGGGAGGCTGAACTTTTACTTGGGGTTCTGACGTTGAAAATACAACGAACGAGAACACATAATTTAAACTAATTAGTGTACATTTATGCCCCCCCCCCCCCCCAAAAAAAAAAAAAAAACAGACCTAGTGATGGCCCTGCTCACATTATTTTCTGGTATATTTTCCTCATATTTTATGGGTTTTACAACTCTCTGCCTATCCCTTGTCAGTGACCTCACACTGGGTCATATTTAACCATTTTCATCCCCTCCAGACTAGGTACTGCTTAATTTTGTTATTGCTAAACTTTGGTTATATTGAAGATCGAATGGTGTGCTTTCTTTTCCTCTTGTTTCACTAAGCCTTCTCTCAGTGCCTGTAAGTATTGTCAGGAAGGCTTTAGTCCAACATTGCTGACACTTCCATCGGCTCAGATGTCCACATTTAAGAGCTTTGCAGACCACTTGTGCTTTAAACAGACCATGGCCAGAACCGGATCTAGGCATAGGCAAACTGGACAGCTGCATAGGGTCGGCCCGCCACATGGGGGGCCAGAAAAAGTCCCAGGTCTACCGAGGAGGGCCCATCCCGATTGGTGAAATCTAATGAGGGGGGCCCCCAGCCCGAAATTTATTTCTGTCTATGGACTTCCCGAGGGCCCCTTAAAAGATGGATCCAACCCTGGCTATGGCTAAAGCCGCATGCAGTGATTTTTTGCACTGTATACAGTACACCTAAACTTACATTTTAGTAACTGGGCATCTGAGTGACTGAAATGGTAGCAGCAAGTGTTGGATCATTGTGACATATGGTGGCAGCGGTGGGATTCACTGGCTATGGGTCTGATATGGCAGAGAAGTCCAGAGGAGCTGGCAGGCAATTCAGTGGATTAGACTGGATTATCATTGATGCAAGGGCGAAGATTTAGGTATGGATGGTTGAGACGTGTCCCTTCCAATATTGTAGGAGTACTGTGTGTGTTTGGAGGGTGGGAGGTAGGGAGGGTTCAGGGCTGATATAGTCCTTACCAATGTTGAAATCAAAGCTATGTTCTTGTAATGATGGTTGACAGAGCACTGTCTGGATTTCTTTGTTGAAGGTTCTAGTCAAAGTGGAAGAACATGGTCTGGCTATTTAATTATTGTCATGTAAAGGTAGACATGAACAAAGCCTATGTGTTGGATAGTGCTATGTTTGTTTTCATGGGGGGGAGATCTACACGAAAATATTTGTTTGTTTGAATCTTTTGCATAATTTATGTTTTGTTGTTCATGGTGTGAAATGATTAAAAATGAAGCTATCTCAGCCACTGTTGAACGGAAACCCAACGCTATGCTCTAATTATGGTAATATTATTAATTAAAATAATTGAAGACTGATAATAAAATACTTAGGTAATAAAGTAGCTACAGGTCATGCTACCCTTATAAGAACTAGAATGCTGTTTAAAAAGCCAGTTGATTAGCCACAGTACTTGTACATAAATTGTAGTGTCCCCTACATGCATTAGTAAGCCAACACTGTATTCGTTACAAGGGGAATTATCATATTACATCGTTTGTGGCTGACCCAGTGCTGACCTCAGTGGGCCTGATTTTGTACATGTGCCAAACAAGTGCTTCCCGAATGTCAATCAGACTCACTGTGGCCTACAGAGAAATACTATGTCATCTTACTAATTCTACAAACGTGTGAGACTTACAGTTATGTGGAGCTGGCTGATACCCAATCCCAAAAAGGCAGAGGTTAAAACAGGAGGAATTGCTTGTTATAGTACAACATTTAAAAACTGACATGATGTACCACAATACATGTAAACTCGATTGACTGTATATATTTGCAGAAAATGAACTTGCACAGGTGAAGTCACACTTGACAGGTGTGGAACAAACCCTCCTTGAACCTTTTCTGGCATCATGAAATAAAGTGAAGGGTCAGATTTCTTCTAAAAACAACGGTGGGCTGAGCCACACAGTAGCTCACTAACCAGCTGCAAAAGAGACAAATGTTTTAAAAAAGACAGAAACTTGTGACAAAACAAATGATAAAAACATATGTGTTCAGGTAGAATTGTGCACAGCCCATTGCTGACATTGCAGACAGAAATAAAAATACTGAGCTATTAAGGCAAAGCACAGAATGTCAAGTTTCCACCACAGAGTCTGCATTCCATGAAAAAAAAAAATCCGTAAATACAGGGCAATAAAGGTAGTGCAATTACACTCACTAGCAGCTCTGCCATGGTGAGGGCAAACAGCAGGGTCCAGTCAATTATGTGAGGTATTCCCCACGTCTATGTAAAAGGAATGATGAAAACTAGTGAGCTGCATGGACTTTATTTGACCTTTTTTCTGGCCGAGGGACACAAGGGAAGCAAAACTGAGGCTTACTGTCTCACTTATGCAACTGGGAAGCCTGAGGTGGATTGCTGACAGAAAAAATATGGCGTATTTTACCCAAATAGTGTGAATCTGGCTCCATTGTAATTCCCCAGAAAAAAAATGGCCTAGAGCAAAGCATGATGGTCCCCCCTCCCAAGATGTGCATGACTGACATCCCATAAATTTATGCCATGTAGCAGTGATACCAGATCACACAGTACTGCTTGTTGTAGTATATTGGCTTAGAAGCACATGAAAGGGTCTATCTATCCATTATCTATACCTACTTGTCCTATGCAGGGTATTGAATCTAAATGTAAGATTCATTTCTTTGCACAGGGTTATTAGTCTAAAAAACAAAAGTAGTATTAACTAACTTTAATTTTGAGCAGGCAGTGTTTGTGAATGGCTAACAAAGCATTCATAGCTTTCCGAATAATTATGTCATACCACACTAGAGCAGCAGGTGGCACCAATAAGTCAGAGGACCTCCCGGACCCCTAGGAAGTGACGTCATTATGTTCCAAGGGTGGATTGTTGAAAGATTAGAACCACCTGTGCTTCACGAGGACTGCAATTTCAGCCAATCTGTAACTGTAACATTTGTTTCTGCTCAATATTGAGTTGCTTGCCTATGGGAAAAAATACACAACCAGCACTGTTGGTGGTTTGTGATGCTTTGTGATTTTTATGTTAGAACTTTCTGAGCTTTCTTGCAGTTTTGTCTCCCCTCAAAGAACTTTATCCTTGGGTAAAGATATTTGGCCCGGGTCTGCAGTTGTGCTTTGTTGGTTTTGGATTTGTGACAGTAAGATTAGCACAGCACACAATGAGGTACTGAGAGCTTCACTAGGGTGTGCTGCAGGGAAGGTCGCTATGATAGAAAACTGCTGCAGTTACGGAATTAGCTGAAGCTACACAACTGACTACCTCTAATGTTCACCAGCATGAGGAATGGAGGAGAAAAAACATAGGTCACTAATATACTCTGGACACATGGACGTTCTAAAAGATGAGATCGCAAATCAGGACTGGGATCACCTTTGCCATATGTCTGGATCAGCAGATTTGTAGGAGATGCCTCCACGGCCTGCATCAGAGCCACTTACTACAGATGTTTTCTCTGCAGCTATGTTTCTTGCGTGTAGCAAGCATGAGGCACAGCATGAGGGGAAATGGTTTTATTGCTGGGGAATGGGTCATTTTCAAAGGAAATGCCCAGGGCTACATGCAAAAGCCAATGTTCTCCGGAGGACAAGCAGGCCAATGAAATGCTCAGGCAGAACCTAAAGAAGAGAATCAGGGAGGCCAAACGAAATAAAGTCAGTGGATTGAGGACCACTTCAACTGCAACGCTGACCCACGATGCAAGGAATTAAGACTGTCATAGACTATAAGAACACCACCTGCCTGACCACAAATGAGGTCTTCTTCCCAGCCAAACTTAGCCCTATATTTGCCCTTGACCATACACTTGTACTGCACACCCATGATATCAGGATGGTGTGGTGCAGCACAAATGCATACAAAGTAGCTGGACTGGATGGCATCCCAGGACTCACACTTAAAGCCTGTGCTGATCAGCTAGCACAGGCTACCGCTAATCTCCCTATCAGCCAATTGTCTCCGATCTTTCAAGTGGACACTGAGTGCAAGTGGTCATTTGCCTGAATGATTCCTGGCCAGTTGCAAACATCCCTATAATGACCAAGGTATTCGAGACACTGGTTTTGGCTCACATGAAAAACTCACCACTGTCCTGCTGCGGATCAACACCAGTTTGCCTAAAGAACAAATAGATCAGCATAAGATGCCCTTTCAACTGCTATTCACATAGCACTGACCTACCTGGAGCAACAAAACACATATGTCAGGATGCTGTTCATTGCATTTAGCTCAGCATTCAACACCATCCTACCCAAGAAGATGACCTTGAAACTCTTCAACCGAGACTGCAGTACATCACTATATAACTGCATCCTAGACTTTCTAACTGACAAACCACAGACTGTCAGGCTAGGCATCTGCTCCTCCTCCACCCTGACCAACATTGGGGTGCCACAAGGCTGTGTCCTGAGTCCTCTGCTCTGTTCACTGTTCACTTGTAACCGTGTACCCATACATAACTCCAACATCATCATCAAATCTATTTAAGTTTAAGTTTCATGCCATCTCCAAGGACCTTTCATGGATTCACAATATCTCCTCACCACTGAAGAAGGCACAGCACCACCTGTAATTGCTAAGGAGACTGAAGAGAGCCAACTACCACAGCAACTCCAGTAAAACTTCTTTTGGTACACACCTGAAAGCTAAGCCAGCACTACAGCTATAGACTGTATAGACTGTAGTCTGGACTGTAGAACTCCTTAGTGGGATCAGGTATCTGGTCAGTTGCTTTTTCATTTTGTACTTAGATGATATACTCATTTTCTCTAAGACACTGCAGGAACATATTCAGTGTGTCTTTTTAGGGTCTCTGCTTGTTCATCCTGGAGTGGCTATGGAAGCAATTAAGGTACATGCTGAACTGGAGCAGCCAACCCCTATAACACTTAAAGGTTAAACAGGTTCCACATTTAATTGGTTTCACTAACACAGAGGGTTCATTTATGATGCAGGTTCTACTGCAGCTCCCATCACCAGACTCACCAATAGCATTTTGGCATGGATCAAGTGGACACCAATCTCTCTAGAAGTATCCAAAGCTCTGAATGTCTGGTTCACCTTGGCACCAATACTGGCGTACTTCAACCCAGCACAGCCGTTCCTTTGCCTAAGCTATAATGCATTATGAAGGCACTTATAGCGCATTATAGCTGAGAGCATTCATAATGCACAATAAACATGGCTATAATGTGTTATGCTTTCTTTTTATAAATATTTATAACCGTGTTTATAATACTTTATGAATGTGTTACAATACATGATGGGGGTATGTATAATGCAGTTATATGACTGCTTTAAGTGTTACCACACTAACATACACTGAGGGAGAGACCTAAAAATTATGGGCTGCAGCAGACTTGAGCCCGAGGTGCCCTTTTGTCACCAACCCACCGTGTCCCACATTGCCCCTGGGGGTTTTCCCAGGTCCCCCCTTCCCCTGGGTTCCTGAATCTTTAATAAAGCAGCATAAATCTAGTGAGGGAAACACACTGCAGCATGCAATGTCCTGCCCTCGAATTTAAAAACTAAATTACCCTATTTACTAATGGTTATAACTTTTTTGTGTTGTCTGGTGTCTCAGTCCATAGCAGTATAGCCTCTCCCCTCTGGGGTTTCGGATTTGATTTCTTCCCCTGGCTCTGCGTGAGGTCAGCTTTCATGGCTCCCCAGCTAGGAATCCAGTTTCCTACATGTGATTGATTGGTATCCCATCCAGGGTGTGCCCTGCCTCACCTGCTGAGCTTCCTGGGACAGGCTCCAGGGTAACTATGACCCTGCACTGGATTAGCATTTATGGGAAACAGATGGATGTGTGCTTGCCCATGACATCAGGTGCTCAGACGGATCTGTGCTTCCAGTGAACTGTCATATTATTGCAGGGGGGGGGCAATAGATCAAGGGCAACATGGTGGTGTAGTGAGCAGTGCCGGCTCCTCAGAGGCCCAGGTTAGGGGGTTTGTCAGGCAGTGAAACAGTGAGCCAGTGAGACAGTGCTTCATGTCTGAAGTTCACATGTTGTGTGTGTCAAGCTCCGAAGACTGGTAGTTCACTCAGAATTTCCCATAATGTGTGTATGTGTGTGTAGTCATGTATTTATTACATTGTTGGGGCCAAATGTCTCCACAATGTGACAAAAACCTGACCTTGACCGTGTTAGGACATTTTCAGTTCCCACAAGGGTGGATGGATGGATGGATCCACAAAACAGAAGAGCAGCAGGTACCTGTTCATGATATATACAGACACTCCTCTACTTACGCACTTTCAACTTACAAACTTTCAGACATACGAATGAAGACGACTGCAAGTCCAAATTGTGTTAATTGGGCTCCCGTTTCCTTTCCGCAACATAATTTTTTTTCCTGCATGCCAATTCCGCCTAGTACGTCTTCTGCCCGCTACTCCCGCCGCGCCGCAGTGTAGCGTGCGTACTCCGTTCGTAAATAGAGGAGCGTCTGTATAGGCAAGGGCAGTGTAACAGACCGGCCGGGGGGGGGCATCCATATCACTCTGGGATTCCCCATGACATCAGCTACACATTCTATGGAATCACCACCATACATCTCCACCCATTCAGGGAAGCCCCGTTCAGCCCTCCCCCCCTCCCCTAGGTTCCCCGGCCCTTACTATTTTCAGCCATGCCTGTCCCCAGAGTGGACCAGCAAAACAGAAGGCCAGTGTGTGCTGATCCAGCGTGTACATTTTCATGCTGATCTAAAGACCAGATCAGCATAACAAATTGATGCCGCTGATCTTATGGTATTCCGGTTATTGTATCATTTTCAGGAAGTGATTAAATTGTTTATCCTTCCATTCATCCACCTTCTAATGACTTATTCAATACGGGTTTATGGGGTGATTAATCAGCCGTTGGTAAACTATGTTATAAATTATAAACATTTGAAGTCAGTGTAGTACAAATAAAATGACCCTGGCATTTTAAATAATTTCTTTTCAAATTTGACACATTTTTTATACAAATTTATAATCTTCTCAACAATCATATATACTCATTTATTTGTTTTCAGTCAATTTGATGTACTGAATGGTACTTGAATATATTGAACATGTTGCTCTTTATAGCTACTCGTTTTTGAAACACGTCACTACAAAATATAAATTACACTGAAAGGTTTTTTAATGGCCAGTCCAGAGGGTTTATTGATATTATGGTGCCATCTGCTGCACATATTTGGTAACTGCATATAGCAATTGCAGTTTATCTGGATATAACATAGACAAATGGGGTAATCTGAAAGGAACAAAAATATAATGCATCCATCTGCATTACAGTTTTACAGAGAACCTCTCTCTAAGCACAGGGGAATCCCCTGGATGGGACGCCAGTCCCTCATAGGGCACATATTCACTATGGGCAACTTATAAATACCATTTTACTTAATATTTATTTACATTTTTTTTTTTATTTGGCAGATAATTTTCTTGAAAGCAAGGCACAAGTAAGGCACATAACATATTAAGAGCATTTTACTGTCAAGGAATCAACTATGCATTAATAGATCCAGGCTGAGTTTCTAATGAACACCCATTCACAGGAGCTATATAACACCTATCAAACATTTCAAAAACTTAATAAGCAAGAACAACTATTCAAATAAACAGAAAGCGCAACATTAAGAGCATTCAGGGAATGTGGGGTCAGGGAAAAGAGGAGTTTTTGAGGCATTTCTTCGAAGTGGGGATGTGGTTATGACTCTGCTCATTCCACCGTCGAAGAACCAGACGTGAGAAACACGGTATTGGTTTGCTGGCTGAGAAGGATGAACATGCAAACCTGCACCGCATACAAAAAACATACAAACTCCATATACACACACATACAGAGCAGGAACAGGAGATTGTGTGGCCACAGGGCTTCTCACTGATACCTTGTGTGGGACCGTTACAGCATAGCAGCACATAAGCATGGGAAGGCTGTTAAAACAGCGAGGAACCTTGAAATCTGATCTACCTGTGTGAAATTAAAAGCAGGATGTCTGATTTTACCTATAAATACCTATACATATAAATAACAGGAAAAGGCTGTGCAGATTATTAACAAAGGCTCCATTTCCAAGGAAAGCAAAATCCTTTGGTCTCTGGAACACGGCCAGGGTAAATAAGATAATTAAATGGACTGTCAGATATTAACGGTGTGAATAATTTACATTACTTCAAATTACTTTTTAACGTGCTCTCTCTCAGCACACGGAATTCTTTTTTCCATTTTTAAAAATGGCTTAATTTTATAACAATTATTAAGACATTTCCATGAATAATTTGAACCAGGATGGTCAAGCACAGTTATCTACAATATTTAGTTTTTAGATATTATAAATATTAAATAAAAAGAATAAAATTTAAAAATTTTCCCTGCAAAAGATAAACATACCTAAAATTATGCCTGTGTATCTCATCAAATGAAAGACACACTGTGACCTTTAAGAAAGACATCTAAGCTTTAAGAAAGACGTGTCAGATTTAGCTGCCTGACGTCCGTGGTCCACAGTTTGCAAGCCTGGCTGCTTATTGATCACAGCAGATCAGAAGGGGCACAGCCTACGTAAAACAAACAGCTTTTGTTTCCATTGGCCCCCCACTGGGACACTAAATGACGCAGACTGTGTGTTGTCTCCGGGTATATAGCTGAACATTGAACCAAAAGCTGGAGTGAAACCCAAAGTCCAAAAGACCATCGGAGTTAAGTAGACCAGATAACAGATAATAGCTGGAAAAAAGCTGTTTTCCCAAGTGGAACAACTTGTCAAAAACTTCTGGTGGGTTCAGTGATGACGTGTGCAGACAACACTCTAAGTTTAATGACCATGGAGTTGCTCCAATGGACAATGTCTGGTAAATAATAAAGGTGATTTGGGGAGTGTGGAACATAGGCAGAAGAAAGTGTTTTGTCTCATCTGTGGATCATTAAACAGAGAAATATATTTAATCCCAGTTGCTGTATTCATTAGGAAAACATACTCTGTCATGTGCACATACGTTTACATATTAATAGTAACGAGATCTCCTTCAACAGCATTGTGTTAGTACTTAAATTAAGCTGAATAAACTGGTAGACTTATCCTGCATTGCTTTACTATCCATCCATCCATTCATCTGTCCATTCATCCACCCATCTTCCAATCCCTTGAGCTTTGGATATTTCATTGATCTTTTTCAATCTTTTTAGATACATTATCTGGGTGACTGGAACTGAATAAATTTTGACAGAAATTGCACCAAAAGTCAAGCAGCATCCTATAGTGATATAACAGAAAAGGGCAGGTTTGATACTTAATCATATTACTGTGATGACTAAAAAATTATTAGCAGGACCTTTTTCAGATTCTGCAGACACCATGTATGGGTGATGATCTGGAACTGGTCAAATTCTGAGACAGATCACAGCAAAATCGAACCAATGCTGCTTAGTGGCAGTAAAGGGAAGGGTGAAAGCAGATCGCATTTGACCTTGCGAATGCGGCAAGTTAAAATGTATTTGATGGATCTTATTGCTGCTTTGCAAAAACAGTATATGGATGATGATCTACACTTGAATTCATTTTGAAACTGCCCCAGAAATGAAACAGCAGCACTATATGTGGCAGTAAAGGAAGGAAAAAGAGGCTATAGAAGACACTTGGTAAGTATCTGATGGACCTTTTCCAAACTTTGTACGGGTGATGATCCGGAAGTCCTCAGATTTTGTGACAAATCGCACCAAGGGTAGGTAATGGACAGAATTTATTTGTGTGTGTGTGTGTGGGGTGGGGGGTATGAACTTCAATTTTTTACTCTGTTTGTTAAAACCCCTACCAGAGGAGAAGCCATTCTCGATCTTATTTTCTCTAATAACCAGTATAGGACTGGAAAATTAGAGGTTTTAGACCAACTGGACAGTAGTGATCATAACATGGTTAAATTTGAGGTTAATTTTAGTTTCCAACAAGCAAAGTCCAAAACAAAAATTTACAATGTTAGGAAGGCTAACTTTAATGGTATGAGACTGAAACTAGAAACTGTAAACTGGATGGAGTTAAATAACAAAACAGTTGAAGAGGCATGGGAATATTTTAAAAGCACATTGTTGCAAGTGCAAGAGGACTTCATACCTGTTTCCAGTAAAACTAAATATACTGTAGGAAACTGCAACAAGGTGGTTTACTAAGGAAATTAAGAATAGTCAGGAGGAAAGGGGCTCTGTTCCACAAATGGAACATAACTAATGATTTCAAAATACAGCAGGAGTATCTAAGTCAAAGGGTTAAGTTATAATAATAATATTAGATCAGCGAAGAGGAGTGTTGAAAGGAAGATGGCATCGGAGGCTAAGGATGACCATTTTTCAAGTCCTCACAAAAATCTGTGAATGCAATAAAAAAAATGCCAAAGTCTCATAGTTTATTTGGTTACTTATGGCTACGGTTATGGCTGGGTAGGGGTTAAAGTTGTCATGTTGGGATTAGAGTTTTCCCTATAGAAATGAATGAAGTCTCCACAAAGATATAATTAAAAACCTGTGTGTGTGTGTGTGAGCACACCCAATGGACTCGCATTCTGAGGATAAACCCCTGCCCAGCATAGGCTCCACCCCCTCATGACCTTGTTCTAAACAAAAGAAAGATGGATGTATGGATGGTGGATGGATGGATGGAAGGATGGATGGATCAGCAAAACAGAAGAGCAATATGTACCTGTTCATGATATATATAGACAAGAGCAGTGTAACAGATCGGCCTGGGAGGGCCCCATCTACATCACTCCGGGATTCCCTTTCACATTAGTCACACCATCCAGGGAATCCCCACCATAGGTCTCCACCCAGTCAGGGAATCCCTGTTCAGCTCTCCCCCTAGGTTACCTGGTGCTTACTATTTACGGCTATGCTTGTCGCCAGCGGTTGATCATTTTTTACTGACTACGTCCACTATTTCAGTTCCTATTTCTTGGTGCCACACTATCAGTATTCTGCATAATTTATTATAGGGGAATTTAATTCAACCTCAGCTTTTAATAAGGACTTTTTGGAAACATGGGGAGAGTGCTGTCTTAGCTGACACGACTCTTCAACATTGCGTGGACTTTGGGGACAGTGCCTTTGGACTGGCAGACAGGGGTGGTGGTCCCAATCTTTAAGAAAGGGGACTGCACAATGTGTTTCAACTTTAACTTCCCTGGGAAGGTCTATGCAGGGGTACTGGAAAGTACTGGAGTTTGTCTGTTGGCCAAACCTTGGATTCAGGAGGAACAATGCAGATTCCATCCTGACCATGGAGTGCTGGACCATCTCATTAACCTCACAAGGACACTGGAGTGAGAGTTTGGCTCACATTGCCAGTAGTAAGTCAGACCTGTTCTGGGTGGGTGTGGCTTTTTCGCCGGGGCGACCCGATTCTGTTCATAACCTTTATCGGTCCCGTGACTGATGTACTGTTGCTTTTTGCAGATGATGTGGTCCTGCTGGCTTCATGCTGTGACCTGCAGCAGCCACTGGAGCAGTTTGCAGCTGAGTGTGAGGCGGCTGGCATGAGGATCAGCATCTCCAAGCCTGAGGCCATGGTTCTCGACCTAAAAAGGCTGGATTGCCCTGTCAAGGTGGGGGATGAGTTACTGCCACAAGCGGAGGAGTTTAAGCATAAAAGCGTGAGCATACGCGTATCATGGAGTGCAAGACGAGGCAGGAGAAAAGAGAATTTCCCGATGGGGATCAATAACAAGCAGCAGAAATGAGAGGGTCTGGGCTCAGCCTTAGAGACAGGGTGAGAAGCTCGGACATTTGGGAGGCCGCTGCTCCTCCACATCTAAAGGAACCATTCAAGGTGGTTCAGACATCTATCTAGAATTATTGGCCCCCCACCCACAAAGGTAAAGGTCAGTGCCATTTAGCAGAATGCCTTATTGTCATTGTACATGTATAGGTAGCATGTATGAGCTCTTATATGTGAAAGTGAGACGTTTTTCCAGGGCACCCAGACAAGGCTTTCTGGGGTTAAACGCTTTGTTCAAGGGCCCAACAGAGCCACATTGTCCCTGTTTGGGTGGAAAACCTGAGCAGGAAGAGCCCAGACAAACAAGGCACTGGGCACTTTGGGCTCCCACTTTCTACTTTCTTTCATTGATATGCTAGAAAGTTCTGTGTCATAATCTTTATTATTTATATAGCACCTTTCATACATAAAATGCAGCCCAAAGTGCTTTACAGTGCAAATATATATATGGGGGAGGGGGGGGGGAGAGAGTAAATGAGTGAAAGAAGATGGTATAAAAGAATAAAATACAAAAATTAGAATAAATAATATAATTATATAAAAAATCAAGAACAAGATTTAAACTTTGATAATAGTTATGCATAAAACAGAATTATATAAAAAGAATACAGGGACAAATACTAAATATTAAAAGTCAGGGTAAATAAATACGTTTTTAAAAGCTTTTTAAAACAAGAAAGTGACTCAGCCCCTCTAACTGGTGCTGTGTTCCGTAGTTTGGGTGCATAATGACTTAAAACTGGGTTGGGTCAGTGCAACATGTGGAGGGTTGCAGCTGTGTGACTCTTTCCAATCATTCCATGCCAATCTCATTAATCGAATCCATCAAGAACGGGGCTCTGCTATCAGAGCTACACCCATCATAAGCTGGTACTATAGAGGCTCTAATATCAGTCATTTTAGTTTTAAAGAACAGTGGGAATCTCTCACATTTCTCCGCAGATGCCTCTTGTACCATAGGTTGTGAAGGGGGGAGGAGCCTATTTATAGTTTAAAATAGTACTGTAGTATTGTTTTTGTTGTCAGGAATCATTTTTGGAAAGTATGCCTGTCGTGCTTTATGTATAGCATGCTGGTAAAATGAAACACTCTCCTTATAAATACATAGATGTATTTCTAATCTAGTTTTCCTCCATTTACCTCTAGGTTTGGGGGGGGGGGGCTTCAGTCCTATCTTTGCTCTCTATCTGCGGGATTTGCATGTCCTTGTGTCAAATGGGCTCATTCCTGTGGTTAGGCCAGTCAGTGTCTCTAAACCCAACATAGTGTGTTAGTATGAGTGCTTCCCATAAACTGGCATCCTGTCCAGGGAGTTTCCCTCCCTTTGCGTGTCCAGGGCAGGCTGAGCAATTGGAAGGTACATGAATGAAAACACACTTATAAAATCACTGGATTGTAATGTGACTGGACTGTGACCATAAAGCTAAAGGTGACTGCATGGTATGTTTATAAAATGCTGGAAACACTTACATTGAACATAATGATGAATGTAGTCACTGAAAACGTACGAAACTTAAACCGTCTAATGTCAACCCTGTACGACTATAATTATCCTATTTTTAGTTTTTATTTTGTTCTGACACTTTACTGATAATCTCCAGTTTTGACTGGCTTTAGGTTTTAAGGTATCTATCTAACAGGACAAAGTGCAGTATTGGTACTTGCATTGATTGCTAAGGGCGGAGATCATGGTTGGGAGGTAGTAAGTTTAGTAACTTGAATTCCAGTCGGAAGAGTGCTTTATCACTGTTGCAATTGTGAAGCTTGAGGGGATGCTACCATTACACTTTTCTGATAGGGGTGTTCGCCGTCTAATGGGCAAAACCAAACTGTTAAGAGGATGATTGTGTTATAATGAAAATTCTAATTATTAATAAATTTAAATACAACTGTATTTTGGAATTGTACATTTTAAAACTAATAAGCAGTGTTTTGTGTTATGCATGTTAATTGTTTGTTGGGTTAATTCCTTCATTGGAGAGGTTGAAGTCTACACAGAGCATGGGGAGGCCTACACTGTTGTATCTGTGAATGTTTTTCACTGGTGCAGGGTCCTCCAACACAAATCCTGCTGCGGTACAGTCACTCACACTACTGGGACACCATTGCCACCTCCGCTTTTTTGGAGCCTGTCGTCTCAGCCACTTGTAGCATTACAAATGTAAATTGCAATTAATTTTTTAATATATTTTCAAAAATGCTTTTGCTTTTAGTCAAAGGTAAAACAACACAGTTTGAAAAGTGAAACTTCTTTTTTTTTTTTTTAAAATGGAAATATTTTTTTTTTTGAAATTTTTCCTTCTATTATGGTTACCTCTCCTGCTGAAGGCTACCAGTGTAGTACTATGCATTGACTTTTCTGTATAAAACTTAATGTTTCTTAGAATAAAAAAGGTTCACATTATATCCATATGAATATCTTTATTTCATGTCCAGCTGACTGCATGAGTGGAGCCTATACCAGGCCATGGTATATCCTTGACAGAATGTGAGTCCACAGTGCACACACACATACAGAGACACACAGAGTCCACATATTCATACACTTATGGGGACTCTGCATTCATTTCTGTGGCCATAACCATAATCCCAACCATGACAACATTAACCCCTACTCAGTCCTAAACTTACCCATAAGTAAACAAACAAAATACAAAACGTTTTTGACTGCAGTCACAGATTTTTATAAAATTGAGGTTATCCTTGTGACCCCATAAGGTAAAAAATAACAGGTTTTTATCACAATGTAGGGAAATTTGGTCTTCACAATGTAATAATTATAACACAGTCCAGGCCAGATCCAGACCACAAGCATCTAAGACACACACACACACACACACACAACCGAATACAATCTAGCATCCAAAAATGATCAAAAATACAATTACTGCATACTGCAGGTCATCCTTTGCATTAAACAGAGTAATAGTAACTTTAGCATTAAGTTCTGTTCTAAGAAATCTTAGCATTATTTAGTCTATTACTCCCATATATTTTTGAATTTATTTAGCTGATCCAAATCCAAAAGAGACATACAATTTAGGAATTAGCATGAGCTGGTCCCTGGAGTGATTGGGGGTCAGGGGCCTTGCTCAAGGGCCCAACAGTGACATCACTCCACTGACCCTGGGATTCGAACCACCGACCACGGGCACAGCGTCCTACCCCGCAGTGCCCCACATCGCCCCCTATACAGGCATACTGCTCTATAGCTTAACACTAACTTAAATGTTTTTCAATATTTCTGCCTGCATCAACTAATGGATCTTTCCAAACATATTTATAGTAACAAAGATTTGTTTTTATATAAAACACTGATTTGCAGAAAGGTCCACTCTGGGCAAGCAAAAGCAAACTGTCTACAGCCATATGGTAGATCTTTCATTCACTTGTGGGCCCAACCATTACATTACTATGTACCCACCAATGCTCTGGACAAGCTGACTTTTCAGTAAGGGGCGAGGGGGTCGGGATAATTGGGTTTTTGCACTCAGTCCTCTCGAAGGTAGGCTTCTGGCATATCCTCCCCGCTCTTCTCCATACTGGCCGCAAACTCAGCAACCCTCTGGATCTCCTCAGCCTTAGTCTCTGCCAGCTTCCGCTCTGCCGCCAGTGACAGCTGCCGAACCTGCTCCACTTGTGACTGCGCCACCTGCAGGTTACTCTGGGTTGTTGCAGATGCCTCATTTGCGCCTGGGAACACAAGGTGCGATGAGCGACGGTGCTGTAAATCCAAGGGACTTTGGTTTTCGTGTTATATTTAAAATCCTCAGCCATTTCCCACTGGCAGACAGCTAAAACCTGCACAAAATGACAGACATACCTGCACTGTGCGCTGCCTGAGCAGCCAACTCGCACAGGCTGATGGCATTCACCCAGTTCGCCTCATATCGCTTGCACTCCTCCAGCTTGTCACCCACCTGAGAGATGGAAAATGAATTAGAAAGGCACACATGTGATTTCAACATCAATCATTTTCAACCTTACGATCAAAGCAGTTCATGGTGGGGTCACTAAAATACTTGCACTGTAAATGTAAATTTGAAATAAATATATTGCTCTGGGTTACACTTCACAATGAGAACCCTTATAAAGGGTTTATGAATGGTTTATAAACAGGTTATTAATTAGGTTGTTAACACTTTGTAAATCATTAATAGACAACTATAAACAACTTACACCATTTTTAATTATTATTTATAAGTAACTACCATTTATAAGTGGTAAAAGGGAGCCTTACTATAAAGTGGTACCTTGCTTTGAACTGCAGAAGCAGAATTCGGCATTCAAAACTCCCCTAAATCCTGGCGCAGCCGGGCTGAATTAACTAGCATTTTTATTTGCAATACTTCTAACTGAGGGGTATAATGGGAGAAAGAATCCAGTTCAAACGGAATGGCACCCACCTCCACACGCTGGCCGATTATCACCTGCCAGACAGCATCCTCCTCGTCTGCGGTGAGCTTTCCGAGAGACGTCAGGTATCTTTTCTGCAGAGCGATCAGCGTGTGCAGAGCCTGTGGCCAAAACCCTGAGTCACCAAAGGGAGCAGTGCTCTGTGGCCTTGTTTGTAGAGCCAGAGGCAGCAGCGATGTGCGCATGTGCCAATGGGACCCCAAGGTTAATGGAAATTGCACATTTCCTGCCTTACATAATACTTATCTTTAGTGTTAACTAGCAGAAACAAAAAAAGAATAGATAACCCTGGAGGCAGACTTGGTCAGGCACAATATTTATCCCTAATGCCTACAACACCACAGAATTTTACAACGTAAAAGCCAGTGCCTGGGTCTTATTCTAACACCTTTTTCAGAAGAATAATGCCTGAAAGCAGCTTCACAAAGTCCAGTCAACTTATACAGCACATTTTCAAAGAGAGGTCATTCAAAATGCTTTACATAAAACTGGGTCAAGTAACAGCAATAATTAAATGAACAATTAAAATGTACAAGTAAAAGGCAATTAAAATAATAATTTAAAACTACAAGTTAAAGACAACCAAATTAACAGTGAAAGAAAAAGCATCACTAATCAATGGCACTGTGGAATAACAATGTTTTAAGCCTGGTTTTGAAGGTGGCAACAATTGGTGCATTTCTCTTCTCCATAGGGAGTCGGTTCAAGTTATGAAAGTAAATCCTAAACCAGTTCAAGACTGTTCCAGTGAGGCCCACCCAAATCGCGAGCCTATCCAAGGGTATTCTGTGATAGATTGTGTAAAATGTTGCACTTCGATCCAAAAAAACCACGATTGATACTTTGCCTGAATCAGTGTTTTGCTGGACGTTGCCTGCTTACTCGGGTATACTGTGTGAGGGCATCCACAAGAGCCAGGGTGGTCTGGGACAGGTAGGTGTTGGCACTGTCTGTTACCAGCGATGATGCTCTGCGTATTATGGCTTCATGAGAGAGGTCTTCCACTTGCTGATGGGGAAAAACATGGAGAGGACTCGGAGTTAGTGCACTCAGTTAAAATATGATGTGCAGAAGAAGATGATTTTGTCACTGTACATGTACAAAAAAACTGCTTATGCAAATATCAAAAAACAGAATAAAACTGAAGTGCAGTATCCTGTTCATAAGCTTGTTGATTTTTACCTTGAACTTGATGTAAAATACACAGATATAGTATTAATACTTAATTCCCATGTATTTATTATTACTGAAGTACTGAGAGGGAACAAAACAATTGTGAGGGGACCGTTTCAAATACTGTATTTTCCAACCCTGTCCTCTTAGGGGCTCCACAGAATATACACAATACTCTCACAAATGAAAATCACATATACTGTATAAAAAATATGGTTATTATGTACAATATTACATATTATTTTATTTTCTAAGATGATGTGGCTAAGAGACGATGCTAGCCTTCATTTTAGCACCAGTTATCTATTCCTAGGTTATCTAGGAATTGTTGAAAGTAATTTAAGATAAATAATTTAAGTCAAATTGATGACAAAAACAGGCTAGGCTACTCCAAGAAGCTGAATGGCATATAGGTTATAGTTGTCTAAGACTAACCATGCATTACTAAGTGAGCCTGTGGATGTCGTCTTTTGTTGTTACGTTGCTGTTCTGATACAAAAGTTGTGATGTGACATTTAAATTCAGATATTTAAGTTCAGTTTTACCATACTGACAGACAACTGCATCTTCATTCATTTTTAATATGAAGAGCTCCTACACAACAGACGTTTGCTTCCTTTGTATTTGGACCCTCATCCACTATGTTTTAGAAGCAGAGCAGTAAAATGTCTCTCTAGTCAGCAGTACAGCATAAACAAACTCAAAATATACAAAAAATATGAAACTATAAATATATGTACAGCATTTGCAAAAGAGTGCAAAATGGTATTGGTGCAAAAAACATATCAGAGGTGCCAATAGCTGAATAAAAGGCGACTTAGCGTATTCAATTCTGCTATTACAATTTCTTTGATATATTGTCGCACCGTCTACTATTTTGCACTGTTCAACAAATCCTGTACATACATTTTAGGTTTCAAACGTTTTGTACATTGCGTTCTAAAAGGTAAGAGGTGCTGTATAGACGAGTAAAGGAACCTTATAGAAAGGAAGCGCGCACAGTCCCCCGGAGACGCTGAGGGAAATGCAATCGGTTCGTGTCCACGTGGGGAGCTTCCGTCGCATGGGTCTCCTGCTGCTTAGTATGCATGCTGTGTTCCTGTATCCCCCCCCAAAAAAACAACTTTAGGTGCATTTTTCCCCAAATAGCGTTAACATTTCAGTAACTGCATTGAGATTGCATGAAGATGTCATACACTTAGGAAAAAAGCAGCCAACAAATAACTACTCAACTTTAACTGCAATGTTTCCGGTGACTGAAATGGGTAAATGCACATAAGCTGCATTATATGCAAGGATTCACATTACTGGTACGCAATTACCCATTCGCCGTGATACAGTTAATGAGTAATTCAACTGAGGTATAAACGTTAAAATATATGGTAATATTTTGTCATAACAACGCAAATGAATGTAAATTTTATATGCATTTGAGCTGCTACGACAAGAAATTGCCTCGCGTATCGCTTTATAGAAAGAATGCGTACTTGTGCACCAGTTCTGTGCATCCCCGAATATGGTAGTAGCGATTCACATTGTTCAATGTTCAGTTAACCACTGCAGGTATCACTTTTACAGATAGATTACTATGGATGGAGTGACACATGACATTTACATAGATTTTGTTTTTTACTGATTTTGAAAGATCCGCTACATACCTTAATAAACCAATAGAAGAGAACCCTCGCGCAGATACCGCCATGTTGCTCCGAAGCTGTAGGAAGTCGGTCCGACTACATAGTAGTCCCTCCGTCGAACACAGCGCACAGTTTCGAAGAGCCTGCATATTTCTCCGTTTAATTGGTAAAGCCTTACCAGTATTTTAAAATAACCTATACTGCTGAATAAACCTAAATAGCTACGAACTGAAAAGGAATAATTTTGTTTGTTTTTGATGCAAGTTTGTTGTTGCGGCGAAATGTCGACACCTGGCGGAAGATTGTATAAAGCAGCTCTCTTTCTTCTCTCTCAATGTTTGTAATGTACTGTATGAGAGTGACCCTGAAGTATTTATGCGAGCTTCACCATGACTCCACTGACCGCTCCATCGATCTGTTTACCTGCTTGTCAAAACTACGTGTTCTGTTTAAACATGAACTACGTGCTATGGCTTATCCTCACATGCACAGGGTACACACTTTCACAGACAGGACCAGCATCAACGATGTTAATATGTAGCCTAATCACTCTATGGACTTTAGTTTTCATGCCTATACTGTTTCAGTGTTCCGTCTTTAATCACAGCATTAGTAAAAAATTAATTATTATATACAATTATTACATACCGAGTTAACAATTAGTGATAGTAATAGACCACTATATAGCGAGACCGATCATTCTTGTTATGTTCATACTGCCCATAGTGTGTGTGTGTGGTCATGAATATATTACATTTCCATTAAATGTGACAAAAAACCTATTATTTTGACGTTGTGGGGACATTTTTTCAGTCTCCCGGGAAACTGAATTTTATAAACTAAAAATGTAAAAAGTCCTGTATTTTGTTTTGTTACTTATGATTATGATTAGGGCTGGCTAAAGGTTAAGGCTGTCATTGGGATTAGGGTTTTGCCTATAGAAAGTAATGGACTCTCCAGAGAGATGAATACAAATGTGTGTGTATGGTGTGTATGTGTGTGTGTGTGTGTGTGGGGGGGGGGGGGGTACATAGATCACATTTGAGGACCAAATTGTCCCCAAAGTGTAGTAAAACCTGAAATTTCCCTACTTTTGGATGCATCTTTTGAGGTCCCCATTTGGATAACCTCAGTTTTATAAAAATCTGTGAATGCAATCAAAAAAGTGAAAATGCCAAAAGTCTTGTATTTGGGTTGGTTACTTATGGTTAAGGTTAGGGATGGGTAGGGGTTAAGGGTGTCGTGATTGGAATTAGGATTTTTCCCATAGAAATGAATGAAAGGTCCCCATTTAGATACATATGCCAACATGTATGTGTGTGTGTGTGTGTGTGTCTGTGTATATATGTGTGCCTTACGAGGAAGTAGTTTTCCATCCACTGTACCCTATGTTGCGTGTGATGGCTGGCCTCTGTAACCCCCCCCCCCCCCCATGACCCTAACCAGGTAAGTGGTTGGAAACTGGATGGATGCAGAGTTAGTTTAGATCCCAGGTGCCATGAGTACTCTTGCTGATTCTACTCCACCACAAGATGGTGGACTTTACCCAACAGAAGGAACAAAAAGATGCTGGAAGAGAAATGGGCTCTAAATGTACCATTAACACAAGGACTAGGAATAAATAATAGTATATAACGAGAGTGTTTTTTGTATTATAATATGAACTACTACTAATTTGTACTGTAATCACTAACATGACAGAGGTAAGAATTTAGTACAAATATGTACTGTCATCTAAAACTCAGCAATGCAGACTACATCGAAAAATATAAAATGTCGGTTGTTATAGTTAATGTAAATGTATTGTCATGTAATACCAAAGAGTAACATATATATGAAATGTTATATTCATTTTTATATAAATTGCCACATATTTATGGACGTTACAGCCTTTTCTAGTAAGTAGCCAGTGAGCAGGTCAGCTGTGCAAAGGCAGGGCAAAGGATGGTGATTTCACAGCAAAGAACAAAACAACTTTGGTGGCTGTATTTGGATCATCAGAAAATCAAGAAAAAGAGATTAAACTCTGGGGGCTGAATGGTTGCAATGGTACTTCTTAGTAAATTGTAATACTAATTAGACTTATTTATACATGGAAAACCTGTAGAATTTAAAGGACCTATTCATAAAACTAGCAGGAGTCTTACATGTAACTTTAAGTGACTAAGTTTTAGGCACATTTTAGTAGAAATATAGTTCTATTAAATTACAAATGAAAATGCTAAAAAATAAATGTTAAAAGTGACTCTAATTTTGTTCTATCTACCTGGATAAGTATATATGAATTTGAGTATTTAGCTTTTCTAATTTCTGAATGCCATATTCAAAAGTAGCTTGAATCTTGGACAAAATACAAACATAAACAACAAAAATCATTCTTATTAAAGTACAATACAACTGCAAGTATTTAATAGCTCAGACACTATAAAATGGTTTTGTTCTAGGATTAATATAAAAACAAAAGGAAAAAAAAATAAATTCATATACAGTGGAAACAACTTGTACTCTGCGATAGGCTGGCCCCCTGTCCAGGGTTGTTCCCTGCCTCGTGCCCGTTGCTTCCGGGATAGGCTCCGGACCC
>JAODJU010000036.1:16576584-16594410 GCA_026776725.1 Gnathonemus echidnorhynchus
TTTCTCATCATGAGCAGCACCATCATCTTCACCTACATCAAAATCTTGAAGGCTGCAAAAATGGCCTCGACGGATACGAAGAAGAAATCCACCTCCAAATGCCTCAAAACTGTTATTCTTCATGGTTTTCAGCTTGTGCTCAGCTTGTTCCAGCTGTGGTGCCCTTTCATAGAAATGGCTGTGCTTCAGATTAATCTGGAGCTGTTTGTAAACCTCAGGTATTTTGATTATATTGCTTTCATTCTCGCACCTAAATGTCTTAACCCCCTGATATATGGTTTACGGGATGATCACTTTTACATTGTTTTGAAACACTATGTTTTTTGTGGGTTAAATAAGAAAATACATCCCAAGTTTTTTGATCATAGTCTTTCAAAATTTAAGACAAAATCATGTAAAAATATTTAGCTATGTATCATAAAATTATAACTGTTAAAAACTACATCCAGTGACACCTGAACTGAACCGTTTAATTAAAGATCAATGCTGGATTATACTATTAGTATGAATTATGTTTTTACAAAATTTTTAATTAACAGGGGAAATTGCTATGCTGACTTTTATACAATTATTGTTGGTTTTACAGATGTCAGGCATGTATTGATTAAATATTTTAATATTCACAATTAATACACTCTGATACCTTATATGGAAACTAAATAATTTGTTGCAATCATATGATTTCAGATGTTACTCATTCTGTGCAAGAAGGCAGCAATGGGTACCTCCATGGTAAACCGTTTGAATATCAAAGAATTATTACAGCCACAGCTAACAATTTGTTTTAACAAATAAATAATAATTCATGAATATCTTGAAATATTCTGAGGACTGATACTTATACCATTATTTATGAATGTCTTTTGTATGAGTGTCTTTTGATTGATCTAACGGAATAAACATTAACAAAATGAACTCAAAACATTTTCAGTTGTTAGACTGAAGATAGTAACGTGCTCACAGGAAATGGTATAGAACTGTACACTGCAACTATGTGCCGATCAGCTGTGAGCTATGTGAGAATAAACATGTGATCAGGAGCTGAGAAAGCGGCTGAACACAGTGTGTAGAGCCTAACATTTTGTTTCTAAAGGAAACATGGAGGTAGTAAATCACAAACCCTAGCATGACCAGATAATCTGTGTGGATGAATGTATGCAGAGCTTTTGACTTTCAATATGAAGAAATATGGGTCACACGATAGATAGAATTTGTGGGGGAGGGGGTGACCAGGGGGCCCCCGATCGTAGGTTTTGGGGCCCCTATAAAATGCCAGGGTATCCATGTCACTCTGATGCCCCTGAATGTATGTATGGCTGGATGGGTTCACAGTAATACTTGTGCTTTATCACCCAAGTTATACCAGACCTTAATTTAATTTTCGCATCCAACCTTTAGAGTCCCTGTGTGGGGAAAAAGCACTGAAGTTTCACAGACTATTATTCATACTGACCATTGAACTTTATCTAGTTTAATTAAATTATTAAACCTGCTATGCCAATATTATTACCTCATATTAAAACTATTTATATTGTCATGGTTACCCTCTGTTGTATAATAGACAAAAGCTTTTTCTGTTTAACTTTTTTGTATATGATACTTACAATCAACAAATGGTGTAACTGATCTAACTTGAGAGACACTTATGAAACAAGGGTTAATTGTGACTTTATCATTAATCAGAGTGTTTCACTTTTTGCGGCTATTGCTTGCTTTTTCTGCACCATACAGTCCGCAGTTTTTCTCTTCCACACATTTGAAGATTTGGCTATGATGATGATACTTTATTTGCCATTTCTACAAGTACAGATATGTAATAATTCTTCAGTTCTCACATATCCCATCTTGCTCTCCTATGAGACTCACAAGGACACATACAGGTGAGAGTTTAGGGCCTAAAAGTGTTGTGATTATAAACTTGTGCTTAGACATGTTCTAAATGGTTCTAAATATTTATAAGTGTTCTGAGTTCTGGGTTTTTTGGATGGACTCTGAATTAAGTAGTCTCTGAGTAAATATTGGGTAGACATCGTCCTGTGGGTCCATGCTGGCCTTAAGCTCTTTCTAGCAGCCACTCAAGGCGGGCAGGTTCAGCGCCAGAGGAGGAATGATGGTCAGTGAGGCAGGCAGGGGAGTAGCTAGACATTCTGGGCCCCCTGACAAAATGTCATCTTGGGCCCCCCTGCCCCCTTAGATCGCATAATTATATATATTCAAGGAACCCTGTAAAGTGCTGGGCCTCCTGAATCTGTCAGGGTATCCATGCCCCATCGACACCCTGGAGACAGATAAGGCAACTCTGTGCTTAAATGGAAGAGCAGAGTGGGTGAGCAAGAATATCTAAGAGCTGTGACAGCTTGTCAAGGTATAATAGAAAAGTGGATGGCGTCCTGGCAAACATACCAGAGCTGCAGTCTCACAAGTTCCTGCCTTTGTTAGAGCTGTTCCAGGAGGCCTCTCCCCGCTCGGCTAATTAGCCAATTCTGCTTTGCCTTTTAATCACATGCCATGATGTAGTGCTTACAAATGGCAATGTCATCATCCCTTTTCATTCCTGAGGGAATCTGTAATGTACTTTCTGCTCATGTGCAGTATCGTCATCTTCTCCTGTGGAGTAGTCTGTGATAGCCTGCCTCCTCCTCTCTCCTACACGGTGCAGCCAGGTCACTTACAGGACTTCGTTACAACATCTTAATTAATCAATAGATTACTAGAACATAAAGAAGTGTCACAGCTTTTGGTTATTCTTGCCCCCCTCCCCCTGCTTTTAAATTTGTGGCTTCTTTTCAAACCATTTCCTTGGCCTAATATATGACAATCTAAAATATCCACCCAACGTAAGCAGATTATTAACATGTTGGAGAGAAAACCCTGCATCAACAAGGTGTTCTTACACCCTTGAAGTTTGAAATACCACTCGATTCTTAACCTGAGGCAGAAGTTCTCTGTTTAAATTCTCTGTTTAGAACTGTCATAGAATCCATACACACAATTTGGTCAAATTGCAGCAGCCATTGCTACTACTCATGTGGGATTTTCAAGAAACGCACTCAGATCTTCCCTGAGAAGATTGTCACTACTACTAGGAAGAGCCCTGGTCTGGGATTCAGCCTTATGGCATCAGAAGAGCCCAGTTTTGTCATCACAGTCTGCCATCACAACAGTTCTATGCACACTTCAAGAGTATGTTTGATCATGCAGCAGACAGAAAGAACATAGAGCACCAATTGTGCAAACAGTGGAGACTCAGTGGATGATGCCTTGGACGTCCCCTAGCAGTAGGTTGAACAATCCAGCCCTGTTAACCATATACCGCAGAGGATTAAATACATTACCGTTGGGCGATATCTACGTAATTGGCATATGGCAAAATCTACAGTGAAACATTGCAATGAACGATAACATTGTGGGGAGGGGGGGTCATCTTGTAGAAGATATATACATTTTTCATGTAGATTCTTTTCACTTTTTGAATGACGTAGATTACTAATTAGAGGACTGTTTGGCTGTACAGCCCTCACACCTGGATTTGAACAGCTTTAGGTTACCCCAGAAACCTGCATACACACTGGCACTTTGCGGATAAGATTGCCCACCCCTACTGTATGGGGTAACCTATGCACCTTCATTTTTTTCAATTATTTATGAATGAGATTTTGAAAAATGGTCCCCACAATGTCAAAATAACAGGTTTTCAATCACATAATTCATTATGTAATATAAACATAATCCTCTCACACACACACACAATGGAAACCTTTCCCAATATGACTAACAAAAATAAGCTTCCTGTATATCAGGCAGTGCAATGATGCAGGAAATTTTGGCTGCAGCAGTTGTAACCATGTGATCATATATTTGGCGTGAAAGTCAACAAGAACCACATTTTAGCACCAAAGTCTGGACTTAGAGAGGCTGCTGCAACTTAATGCACTGCCATCTTGAGCAAAACCCTGTGCCAAGATTAACATGGTAATGCACCTGATACACCCACCCACTCAAGGGGACATCTTGCATCCCAAAACACCATAGAGAAGATCTGGAATCGGTTCCAATGGCCAGGAATGGAAGCCAAGGCATGGAACTTTTGCCAGTGGTCTACCATGTGCCAGAAGATGTCACCACAGCCAGTACCCCGATCCTTCTGGTCTCACTTCTTATCAGTGAGGTGTCTTTTGAGCAGGTAGGCATGGAGCTTGTGGGGTCAGTCCTTGGGCTATGAGTACATCTTAACACTGGTAGACTACACCACCCATTACCCTGAAGCTACTCCCCTAAGAAAGAAAACCTCAAAGGCTATTGCTGACGAGCTTTTCCTCGTGACCACACAGGTTATAATCCCACAAAGACCTGCTTATGGACCAGGGTACCATCTTTGTCGCCCGCCTAATGGCTGACCTGTGCCAGCTACTCCAAGTAAAATAGCTATGGACGTTGATCTACCATCCTCAGACAGATGGCCTCATAGAAGGTCTAATCAAACCCTCAAAAGAATGCTCCAGAGGGCAGAAAATGAGGATGGGCTCAACTGAGATCTCATGATCCAAGATGTGATGTTAGCCTCCTCCGGCAGCACACCATTTGAGCTCCTCTTTGGACAAAGACTACATGAGCCACTCAACATGGCCGAGGCATGGAAAACCAAAGCATTCCCCCTCTGATCAGGAATCGAACATAACCAGGAGATGGAGGAGAGAATCCAGAGAGTGCTGGTGGTGAAGGTGCATATGGCAGAAGCCCAGCAAGCTCAGCAGCGGCTGTGCAATTGGCTTGACTAACCCCATGAGTTCCAGCCAGATGAGTGAGTTTTGGTCCTAGCAACTAACACTAACTGCAAATTTCTTGCCACTTGCTGCTGGCTGTGCATTATGGAGAATATGGTGGGACCAGTGAATTACAAGGTCAGCCAACCAGGACAGTGACAGGAAGAACAAATCTGGTCCAACCCGGGGTCCAACCTGTTTCAACCAGCCATTTCCAACTGTGCTGTATTTCCTGTATGAACAGCTAGATGCTGGTTGCTTGTATCAGTTCAATGTGAGGGATTGTAAGTTCACACTGTCTTGTTACATTGTGTTAGTTTTTTTTATATCAGTAATTGCTATTCATGTTCTTCCTGAGCCAGAAAGCTAAATATCAGCTGTAAAATGACAGGCTAAAGCAAGAGCTATATCTTATATAAACAGAAAATGGGTGTGTTGGTTATGTGCAGTCTAAAAATCAGGTCAAAACAGATGGGGTACATCTGCTGTCACATAGTCAAAATTTATTTCCATACCCTCAGTATTTTACTGGATCACTGTTTGACCTACCATTATTGGTAGGTACTGACCACTGCATACCAGGAACACCCTAAAAGACCTGCGGTTTCAAAGATGCTCTGACTCAGTCATCTAGCCATCACAATTCAGCCCTTGTCAAAGTCGCTCAAATCCTTACACTTGCCCATTTTTCCAACTTCCAATACATCAACTTCAAGAAGTGACGAAACTCTTACGTAATATATAATGGGCCACATGACAGGTGCCATTGCAATGAGATAATCAGTGTTATTCACTTCGCCTGTCAATGGTTTTAATGTTATGGCTGATCAGTGTAAGTTTTCCTGTTCCAAGCCTGAGAATATGATATGTATATTTATTCCATCAATCTTCAAACCACATACCCAGTACATTATTTCAATGTGGTCATATTCAAAACCCAAGCAACACAACAAACCATAACAATTCAGAATGTGTATGTGACATAAAGTGATCATATCACTGCTGAGCCCTGCTCCAAGCCCCTTAACCCAGAATAATGGCTGACCCTGCACTCTGACCCCAAGATTTGCTTTTGGCTGTATGTGTCTGTGTGTGTCCCATGGGAGAGTAAGACAGGGTATGCAAAGACGGCATTCTATTCTACTGCAGGTTTACAAAGTATGAAATATAGTCAGAAAAGCAAGAAATAGAAAAACATGTGGGGTTTGCAACCTTTTGATGTATGTGGACTGGTCTACGTCATGCAAAAACTTCTAAAGTTTTTAGCAAACTGGTAAAATTGCCAGGGGGTACCAGTGGAGCATTTCCATTTTATCTGGATGTGAAGAGTACATGCCAACGGGAGTGGTCATAAAAAGATGAAGATACGTAGTTTATTTTTGGATAATATCTCACCCTTTTTCAAACCCGCCAGTGTTCTGCTGCCTGCTGGAATCCTGGCCACAGAACAAGCCCAGTCTGATCCATGGACTGGGGATTGGGAAGCCCTAGGTGTACATGTAAAAAAAATAATTAAGGCAATAAAAATGATGCTTTACAGAGACTGACACAAGTGAAAATGTCCATACAAATCTTAACATTATTGTCACAAAATTTTGGTCTTGCTTTAATGAAATGTCTCAAAGTTTACATAAGTGTCATTGTGTGCTGTAAGTAAAAGCTAATGAGTTCAGTTTCAAACAAGATTTAAAATGCTCTGATTATTTAGAAAACAAACACTTTGAATAGGTTCAGAGGTATTGTTCTGCTTTTGAATGCATTCATTATCTTAATCACTCAGGCCTCTTGTTCATTCTGGGTGGCCATGAGGAATCCAGTTCCAGACTGTTGTGGCAGAAGTCCGCTGAGAGATCCAGTTTGCTTAGCAAAAGTACAAACACTCTGATGTAACAAGGCACTGTACAGGACTCAACTGTTAATAATTAATGTGCCTATTATGTGTGTGTCTCTAACTGTACTCTAGAGATCTCTGGTTATGCCTATTCACGAGGCACACAGAACAAGGACAAAGTTTACAGACAACTTGTCAATGTCAAAATCCATCCTTTGTGGTTTTTAAACAGTGAGCCAAACACCACCAAATTAACAATTGTGCTGACAGAAAAGTCTTTTGAGAGCTGATGCTCCCCATTTCTTTAAATCTGAAACTCTCATTAGAAAATTTACAAAATTGCTGTGTGTATTTGACAAATGTTCCAGATAATTGAAGTTAATATATCTTAAATGCATCATGCATCATGCATCAGAGAGAACTTAAAAACTCACAAAGAAGCTGTTAACTCAAAAACAGCACAGCCCTTCAGCAGCAGGATGCTTTCTTAAAAACACATTTTTTAAAAAGAACTAGATGTGTCTATGAATAACCTAGTTATGAATAATTTAATTTTGAGAAAACAATAATAACAATAATACTAACAACAACTAAACAATAATAATACTACTACTACTACTACTACTACTACTACTAATAATAATAATAATAATAATAATAATAATAATAATGGATACTTCATTGATTCCTGGGGGGAAATTCTCTTTTTGCCTCCCCCATTGTGCTCTCTATAGATGACAGCGAGTTGCCTGCAAAGAACTGGTGACCAGGGAACTGGGGGTTAAGGGCTTTGCTCAAGGACCAGCAGACACCATGAGGTCAGGCCTGAACCAGTGACCTGTTCTGATTCCAGCCACAGAGGCGTAGCCCACTGAGTAAGACACTGCTGCCCCAGGTTTTTGCTCCTTGTTTTCTCAATAGGGAATAGAGCACTATCCACAAAAAATAAGACGTGCCCTGGTCTGAAGAAGAAAACAGTTTTCCATAATTATGCAAACCATGTTACAGTATATAACTAAACAAGTAATAAAAAGTGAAGCAGATTAATGTCTTTTTCATCTATCTTTTCATTGATCTTTTCAATATCAATATTACTCTATATTAAAATAGATCAAAAGCGAGTAGAACCTTAGGTAGATCATTAGGTACTCATGGTAAACTGCAATGATGAAAGCTATCCATTATGACAACAGCATGAAATTAATTTTCCCTCTTGAGGAATAAAGAACACAAACAATTTGCGCATACTTTCAAAGCCTTTCCTCCAGTGGGAAGAATTCCAGGCAACGATTCTCTGATCTAACCATATAAAATTTGATCCACCACCTTTTCACCACCCCATAGCTCATAGTGAGTGGTTCAGTGAGGTAAGTTTGGCTTTTCAATTCCATTATATGCTGTATGTCAGAAGTTTGGATAACATGAGATTTGCTTCATGACAGATATTTAAGTTATTAGTGCAACTGTCTATTAGCAATACCTATTACATATTTATGTTATTGACAGTTATAGTTACAAATGTTACAAAAAAAAATTATAGCGAAAAGACTATTTAAAATTAAAGGAACTTTGATTTTTAAGAAATTATTATATTCATTATACTTAGAATACTTTTTTAAAAATGGTAAGTTACAAACTGAGCCAATTCATAATTATTTACTTCACACATTAATGTTGGTGAAACATATATGTAAGGTCTATTGACTGATGTGTCTTTCATTTTGTTTCATTTCAGAGCTCCTGAAGCCTCCTGTAAATAATGCAGAATGAAACAGGCATTCTGGGCAATACGACTATGAACAAGGGCCTGTCAGTGACACTGAAGATATGCTCTGTAATTCCTTTCTTAAGCATATTCTTCTATTACATCGTGGTGATGCTACACACCTTTGCATCAAACAGGCAGTTCTGGGACAGCTCACGCTATATCCTCTTCATCTACATGCTGATCAATGACACACTTCAGCTTTCACTCTCCATGATCCTCTTCTTCTTTGTGTTTGCTGACTTGCAAATCTCCTTTGGCTCATGCGTCCCCCTCCTCTTCCTATCCACTGCTACCTTCCAGAACACCCCGCTCATCCTGGCAGCCATGTCCCTGGAGCGCTACGTGGCCATCTTTTACCCCCTACAACAGCCCGCAGCGTGGCAGGCAGACCGCATCTGGGTCATCATGCTGGCCCTGTGGCTGACCAGCTGCATCCTCCCCACCGTTGACTTCTCCCTGGGCCGGCTGCAGACCGACTTGGGCACCTTCTCCAGGATGGTGATCTGCAGATCAGTCGTTCTTAACTCGTCTCCAGTTCAGACGTTATTCAAAGTGGTCCTTAACAGGGTGTTCTTTGCACTGGTGGGCATCATCATTCTGTTCACCTACATCAGGATCCTCTTTGAGACACGGCGGATGCGGCAGGACCGGGCGTCTGTCACCAAGGCGATGCACACTGTGCTGCTGCACGGGCTCCAGCTGCTGCTCTGCATGGTGTCCTTCACCCAGCCCGTGACGGAGAGCCTCATCATGGTGCATGTCAGCTGGCTGCGTGAGCACATCCCCTTCTTCAACTTCTTCTGCTTCATCCTTCTGCCACGCTTCCTGAGCCCCCTCATTTACGGCCTACGTGACAACGTCCTGAGACAGCACATTAAGGGCGCTGTCTTCTGCTGCTCTGCTAGCGTTCACCCCGTGACAACAAGGAAACACTTTTTTAAGTGAGATTAATAAATTGTTTACATTAGTTCTGTTTCTCACAATAAAGGCATTCGTGCTTTGATAAAGGTGCACTATAAATTCTCAATATGTAATTAAATCTGATTTAATGGAATATAACTAAAACAATGCTGCACCAGTTTAATTTTTGATTATATGGTGTTGAAATACTGTAAGACAAGGGACCAATTCTCATCCGTTCTAATCTGTGACCCAGTGGCAGCCGGTGGTCTTTCAAACAGTTGAAGCACATTTTAGGGAATCCTGGGTATTGATCTGTCCTGCTGTTTAAATCCGAGTCTCTCCTTGTAAGGAAAACTATCAAATGGCTTCCCTAAAATCAGGTCAACAATATTAGCAGTGTCTGTCATTATGCACAGCTAATTAACAGGCTGGATAATTCCCGACCCCCCCATCCCCACACCCTCGACCTAGTTTGAAATAAACAAACAAACTTTACTAACCTATTAAGAAGTAAACCTTATTAACAAAACAAAGGGCAAACTCAAGAATGCTCTATTTATGTTTTTATTTACAATATATGTAGAAATGAAAATTGAAAATAAAATTAAACGAGCAGATTGATTGTTGATAGTTTAAAATACAGTGGATAATACAATACAGTCAGAAATTAAAACATAAAGGCAGAGTCATATTAAATGATTTTCGAGACTGTGATGCCATTACACAATAATGATATCTTTAATAATGATATGTGTGATAAAATAATATTTGCTCACCATGCAATGTACAGTTATTATTACATTATACGACAGGAATAAGTCTAATAGATTTGTGTGTCCATGTGTGTTTGAGTCCTGGTAGGTTCCTTCCCATTCAAATTTTTACTATCTAGACCATTACGTTTCATCCATTATTTTCAAATATAATGTCATTTGTTTTATACAAATCTTATCATATTATCTTACCATAAGGGCAAAAAGTTTGAGACGAAAACACCTGTAAAGGAGGAAGTTTCATTTCAGAAACCAACATTTGCGTAAATGCCTCGTTAAATCAACCTGAAAACCCTGGTATTAGGGATGGTCCAAAGAAAACTTTTTTTCAGATTTTCATGGATTATAACTTGGAATTAAGATCCACTTCAGATAAGAAGATTTTGTCCAAAATTTGAGAGTGCTTAATATATAGGGGTGGCACAATGAACCTGAAAATGATTTATCTCTAGTTTAAAAGTAGACCTAATGAAACAAGTAGCTTATTCATGGGTTCTGAAACATTTCACCATCAAACTATTTATTTAGGTTATGTTGCAAACAAAAGTTATGAGAAGCTGCAGCTTTTAAAGCAGTGAACTGCGCAAAAATTAACATAACTAAAAAATACAGTGAAAAATACAGTGAACACACAATTTAGCAAATCGTACCACTCTGTAGTTAAAACCAGAACAAACATGTGCAGCAATTTAGGCAAATCTTTGTGATGGCAGAATAACAGACGTGGCCCTATTTTGCACTGCCGGAAAGCGTGATGCAAAATGGTTTTGCTAGTTTCATACCAGCGCTTTCCTCATTTTCCCATCAAGCACGCATGTTTTCAAAGTAAATGATTTTGCGCTCATTTCCTGCTTGTTGGAGTGGTGTATTTTAAATGAGGTGTGACTGAGCACATTACTGGCACATTACTATTTTAAGGCAGCAAAATAACATTTAACACTTGACCAAGAAAAAGTCAGCGGCATATTATTAAATCATATTTAAGCAGAGCGTTTTAGAAACGCGCAGGTGCATGGCGCTCAATACAGACACAGGTACACGCTTGAAGTGTACTAATATAAATAAAGAATAAATCATATCATTAAAAATCATTCAAGCTCATTATCAGAACTATGTGTTGATAATAGGCTATTTGAACAATCAACAAAAATGTATATTTAAAGACACCAGGCTGAGCAGTGAGCTTCTGTTTTCCACATCTTCTGACATCATTATAGCACTTTTGGCACTGATTGGATAATCTGGTGATGCCAGAAAATGAGGACACAGTTGCTGGTACCTCATCCCACGCCTACTTCATCTCAAAAGGCTTAAGCCTAGTTCATACACACAATTTAGCAAATTGCGGCTGGCACATGTGTACGGCAATAATATTCCTCCAGACCAGCAGAGGGCAGATGTCATCTTCTGGGACTGAATGAAGCTTACACAACAATAATCAAGAGCAGGAATATGTCATTAATCTTGAAGAAATGAGACAAGATTTCCGGTCATATTGATATTTATTGTTTCAAACTGAACAAATTGAAAGGAGAAAGTTTACATACATGCCACCTGCTGGATATACTTAGTCATTGATCTTGGACGGTTTCCGCTAGACATAAGAATCAGTGCTGCACACCCACCGACTGCAGCCGTCCGCAGCTAACCCCTGATGACAAAATTTATCACATCCCCTGAAGTGTGGACTTCAGGCGGAACGGTGCTGCTCCTGTAAATGATCACGCATTTTTACTTGGTGCCCAGGCAGGTCCACTTCCTTGGCCGATGGCCGATCTGGTCTGTCAGGTAAACACTCCACAACAATAACAGTCTGCCGTAGCTCATGCCTTTTAAAGGTGAGGTGTCAGGCCATTCTGATTGGTTTATTGCATGTTACACCCAAAACACCCCCCTGGATAATTAAGAGAGTTAGGACAGCGTGTTTGTGCCTTGTGCTGGTGCAAATTTTGTTTTTTTCTGCCGTCAAAATAGCAAAATGGATTTGGACATGCCCATAAATGTTAGTTGCACCTTGCATTTTATGCTTTGCATTACATCGTCAAGATAGAGTCCTCCATTCCACATATTTGTCCAGTTTGGGTTAAACATAGCTACTGATTTGTTTTACCTGGATTTGTGAGAAGTATTCCAACCCATGATGTGCTACCATCAGCAGTACGATGTAGGAAGTGTGTTCACTAGATAGCTTGCTAGGTATGGATTAGGGGTACATCCAATCACAAAACTCACACTTCAGCTCATAGCACAGGTATTAGAGTCACAGATTGGATCATTTTTCAGATAAGCAAAAAAAGACAACTTTGCTTTCCATTTAAAGAACTTAAAGAAAACTCAAAGCCTGACATTTTTAACATGCCCCATTCACATGTATACACAAACTGCTTTGTGTATCTTTTCACTGCAACTCTGCATTGTACAGAAGTCCACAAGGGACATCCATCATAAGGTTTTTCTGTCTTATGTCAAGGTCACAACTTATTTTTCTCATGATTGCAGCCAAAGTTGTTTTCACAAGATCACAAAATAAATTCTTGGGAAAATAAGCTGTTATTAGACATACAGTATGAACAGCATTTATCATGAGTAGGATGGAAGGGCTTCCACTAAAAATGCCATGACTAAATCCTATTGAATCCATACAGTTTTTTATTGCATTGCAAGATTATTTCAAATTGAATTAAAGAAGCAGCAGTAACCTCTCTGGCAGCCTGAGCTGGTGCAGGAGGTATAGAGATACTGACTAGATATAGTCGGACTCATCTCAATGCACGGCTTGGGCACTGTTACGGGTGATCAGGTCCCTGCACAAATGGAGCGAGAGTTTGGTTTGCATTGCCAGTAGTAAGACAGATTTGTTGCCAGTGGGTGTTGGACTTCACTGTCGACCTGTTGGCTTCATCAGGTTGTGACCTGCACTGAGGCGGTTTGCAGCTGGTTCACAAGGAACATTCACTGATAACGAGGAACAAAAATACAAACAGGACTGGAAGAGAACAGGACACATGACAAACCTAAGACAGGGAAACAAATGAAAAATAAACAATAAAAAGAAACAGAAACCCGAAAAAGAGCAAATAACAGACGAGGCTGCCCTCTGGCCAGCCTGCAATTCCTGACCAGAGGAGTAACAGTCCTTAAGCTGCACACTCAACCCACTGAGCTTTGCAGCAGCCCAGGGAACAAGGAAAACAGCTTAGGCACACTTGGGCTGATAGGTCAAGAGACAAGGAGGGGGACAGGATGGCCAGCAACACCTGCTGGCCAAACAGGAGGGAGACGCGAAGGACAGGGTTGGACAGCACTGACCCTGACATAGTGCAGCATCAGCAATTATACGGACACTGTACCATTCTGTCATGGTGAAGAGAGAGTTGAGCCGGAAAGCAAGTTCTCAATTTACCAGTCAATCTATGTTCCTACCCTTACCTATGGCCATGAGCTCTGGGTAATGACAGAAATAATGAGATCAGTTGAAGTGGTTCAAGCTTCTACTTGTTACGTCTAAAACACGCCTCTGAATAATTAAGAAAATTAGGACAACATTTTCTGCCTTGCACTGGTGCAAAGTCTGGTTTTTCCATCAACATCACAAAATGGATTTGGATACGCCCATAACTGTTAGTTTTGCTTTGCTCTTTACGCTTTGTGTTAGATCGTCCAAATATAACCCTATATCTCTTGGCTGGCCTAGAATCATCTTGGGATTCCCCCAGTGGAGCTAATGGAGATGACTGCTGAGTGGGAGGTCTGGGTATCCCTGCATAGACTGCTGCCCCCCTGAACCTACCCCATATAAGCAGCTGAAAATGGATGGATGAATGGAACTATTTTACAATATCATGGCTAGACTTTGCAGTTAATCTGCGGTTCACATTGGGGGGGTCTGTACAAATCATAAATCAACTAAGGCCTGTTACACTATTATTATGATTATCAAAATTGTGGTAATTTCTTAGTGGTAAAGCTAGATAGACATTTATGTAGGTGCTTAACATTTGTCCTGCTACATGAGATGCTCAAGTTCAAGGAATACAGACAGGGCCCACAGAAACAAACAACAATAGGGCAACAAGTATTATAACTTGCCAGCTAACATTTGCTGACTAGACTATGGCTGGCAAGGCTATTAAGCCAGCGACATTATTTTATCTTAAATTAGCAGAAAAGGTAACAAGTTATAATGTTAATATTATTGCATGTTAAAAACAAAAAGATTTTTAGTCAGGTTACATCTGGGGACCTTACAACCTAATGATAAGGAAGTGTAAAATTTCCATTACAATTTAGTATTACATTGAAATTATTTGCGTGGTGCAGCCGATTATTTTTTAGTAGTTGGTAAACTCAAACGTAGGGGCAGTTTACGTGCACCATAGACTACGATTAATGCTTAGACAATTATGGACTATTACAGACAAAGGTAAACCAAAAATCCAAGAGGTGTGCATTGTTTCCTAGAGCCCTATAAATTTTTCTAGATGTGCCTATCGTATTTAGTTTTAGAGCTATTAACTCATTAGTGTGTTGCCCCAATACCATATTATATGGATACAATATAATAATGAATAACTATTACAGACAATGTTAACCTGAAAATCCAAAACATGTGCATTGTTCCCCAGAGTCCACTGATGAATGCACACTTCACGGGACTTGCTTGTCCAATTTGGTTTTAGAGCTATTAACTCATTAGTGTATTGCCCCATTGCATATAATATGGATACAATGTAATAATCAATAACTATTACAGACATATATAACCTGAAAATTCAATGGGTGTGCCTTGTTCCGTAGCGTCCATTGATGAACGCACAGTTTATTAGATGTGTCTATCTTGTTTAGTTTTATAGCTATTAACCCGTTAGTGTATTTTCCCCCATTGTGTATTAAATGGATAAAATAAAAAAATAATAAAAATTGTACACAAAGATAACCTGAAAATCCAAGGGCTGTGTATCATCCCTCAGTGTGCACTGATCATGTGACACGAAGCAGACAGGAACGAGGCGAACCCCGGTATGAGGTAGAACAAGATATTTATCGGGTGCACCAAAAGCCAAGGGGGTTGTCAGAAAGAGTGGTCGGGTCGGAAGCAAGGGTTCGGATGCCGGTGGAGTCAGTCCTACAAGCAGAGACGAGACGGGGCGACGACGAGACGGGAGGCACGAAGAGGACGGGTCCGGAGAACGGGGCGTGGGATGCAGGTTAGGCGGGCAGGGCAGACGGGGCTGGCAAGGCAGATGAGACAGGCACAAGACAAGAGAATGCTCAGTAAGGCGCAAATACATGGCAACAATACTTCGCGATGCATTATTGGAGGATTCAGCTTTAAGTGGAGCGATTAGTCGTTAATGGGTTGCAGCTGCTTTGCCCCGCCCCTTTGGGCATGACAGATCAAAGCACACTTTCCGGGACATGCCTGTCCCATTTGGTTTTGCCGTCACTCTTATCACATCAGATGGTCCAGAATGCAGTGGCTAGAGTGGTACTAAAAAGTGAGAGCACATTACTCGTGTCCTGACCTCACTGCATTGGCTCCCTGTTCACTTTAGGATTCAGTTTAAGATCTTATTGATGCTCTAAGCAGGCAGGAGCCATCATATATTACCGACCTCATTTACTGACCTCATCCAGGCCCCAGATCACTTAGGTCTAGTGGCAAAGCCCTGTTACAGGTCCCTAGATTGCCTTGAACAAAAAGGCGGCAGGACCTTTACAGTCACTGCTCCGCCTTCGTGGAACCAGCTGCCTTCAGACATAAAAAGTGTTCTTCCTATTACTGTTTTTAAATCAAGGCTGAAAACTTACCTGTACTCCTTGGCCTTCTCAGCCCTCTAATTGTTTTGTTTTATCGCTTGTAAATCTGTGTTTGGTCCTTGCTGTCTCTCTGGCTGTTATTGATTTTTGTTGGTATTTAATTTATTTTTTTTAATTTAATTGTTCTTGTTTACATATTTTACAATTTCACTCTGTACAGCATCCACTGTGCATATAATGTGTTTTATAAATAATATTTACTTTTACTTGCTATTTCTAGCCTTCGTCTTTGTTTTTATTTCCTACAAAATTTCCAGCACCTTTGGGTCTGCCTGGATATAGAATCATAGGAGTGCCATAAAAGAGAATAAATCCGTAAAAGAATATGAAAATAATTGTTTTTCTTTATTGCTTTTGCTTTTCCTCGAAAGGGCTAAGCTGTCAATCAGCTGGCATCTGACAGAACTGGCAGAAAGCAGTATGTACGTGCCATTCCATCCCAGAGGCCTAAATGGATGTTTATGTAAATGTTTTTGTTTTCTTTTCACTTGAATTTTTAAATAAGGTAGTTTAGAATGTCTTATTCTTATTTTGTATTCAATGACTTATTATTTTGTGCATTTATAGGGCAATTAAAGGGAAATAATTTGTTATGGTATTTAATCCTAACTTGAAATGCTAAGGTTGTTTCACTACATATACATATTTGTCGTTTAGCGAAAAAAAAATACTCAACAAGGTAGAAAATCTGTTTTGGACCACTACAGATGTATCTGCACCACATTTTGGCCAGATGAGTAACATCCAGTCTTGCAGATCAGTTATGGATTTTAACTGGATCTGGTAGATTCAGGCTTAAATCTGTTGTGGATCCATAAGCCGTATACGATCTGACCAAAGGCATTGGTACCTCGGAGTGGTGTCCATCTGTGTCACGACAGAAACCCAGGGATGATCCACGTGTTGACCGTTCTGTTTTATTCAGAGCATGATACACATGAACAGACTTTACTGGTGGTGGATAGGAATGACCAAGCTGGGGACTCAGGCGAGGGTAGACACGTATATACACAGCTGGATAATGAGACCAATGAGTAAAGGTGGAGACCATAACTAGTAATCACACATAAGGAAAGGCCAGTAACAGGAATGAGCTGTGGGTGAACTAGAGCGGAACACAGGATGTGTGTGACCTCTGCAAGCCAAATGTGAACAGGACTGGGCAGATGGTCGCAGATCATGACACTTTGCTGTCTTGTGAATCGGAAGTTCGGTTGTGTTTAGAGCCCTCCCACTAAGTCTGATGGGCGACTTTAAATGATAATTTAAAGATAATTGATTTAAAGATAAATGATACAGATAATTTAAATGGTTACTGGCATCGTTTAAATGATTATTTATTAAAATAATCATTTAAATGACATAAATAATCATCTAAATGACAATTAAAATTCTAGTTTAAATAATAATTTTAATGATATATTTATTTATTGAATATTGTCACAAAACACCCTTCATACCAGCTTAAGTCTTGGAGTCATGTTTAAGTATTTCATGATTGCATGTATCATCTTACTTCAGGAATTACATAATAAGGGAAATATTTTTAGCATGGAACTGGGTATGAATTTCTCATTTTGTAATGACAGATAGGTGATATCCTGTACCACTGCCCTATGACTCTTTCTTCCAGCAGGAAATCTAATAAGGATTGAAACTTACATTACTCAAATGAGTAATATTTCACTTTGTTGGAACATAAATTTTGAAGTGGAAATATCCAGAACATCATTTGTCAGAAATATAAGGAACTGAATGGAATTTTTAATGCACCTGTAGTTTCTCTGTAGGCTTCTGTCTGTGTTTTTCAATTTTAGCTGAGCATCTCAGTTTGCATTCTCCTAAAGAATCTCCCGTTAAGTGAGATCAGATCATATGTAGAATACAGAGGAGGCCATCTGCTTTCATTATTCCTCATGGTTTATACTGAAGGGTTAATTGTGTGACATACTTGACACTGTGGGCTGC
>JAODJU010000036.1:16660172-16676639 GCA_026776725.1 Gnathonemus echidnorhynchus
GTAAGGTGGTATATTTCGAAGTCCGGGAGAGAGACACCCCCATCCAACCCGTCACGGATTAGGGTAGAGTGTCTGACAGAGGGTCTCTTGCCATCCCAAAGAAATGTGGAAATAGCAGACTTGACAGAGGCCCAGTACCCAAGTGGAGGGGAGAGAGGAAGCATGGAACTAATAAAATTAATTCTAGGGAGCATGTTCATTTTAATAACGGCCAGCCTAGCCCGAAATGAGAGGGAAAGAGAAGACCACAAGGAGATTGAGGCTTTAATGCCCTCGAACGCGGCGGAAGCCAGCAGCTGTGAGCTCTGGGACCAACGGATAGATGTCCAGCCCCAGGTATCTGAAAGACCCTGCCTGAGGAATAGGAGGAGGAAGTGAAGAGGAGTGACAGGCAGGATTCAATGGAAGGAGAGAGAATTTTGCCCAGTTAATCCTATAGCCAGACAGGGATTCATATGTTTGAAACAGGTTAAGGACATGAAGGAGATCCACAGGAGCGTTGCTGAGGTAAAGGAGCAAATCATCAGCGTATAAAGAAACTGACTGAGAGACACCTTTCACTAGGATGGGGGAAATAAAGTCTGAGTGGCGGAGGGCAGCAGCCAGAGGTTCCAACGACAGATTAAAGAGTAGGGGGGAGAGGGGACAGCCCTGCCTGGCCCCCTGAAGAAGCCGAAAAGGAGGAGAAATGTTGGCATTAGTCAAAAGGACAGAAGAGGGGGAGGAGTAAAGAGTCTGGACAAGGTTGCTAAAATTAGGGCCAAAGCCCATTCTATGCAGGACCCTCCACAAAAATGACCAATTCATCCAATCAAAAGCCTTCTCTGCATCTAAAGAGAAAAGGGCAGCAGGGAAGGGAAAGGAAGGAGCAGCGTGAAGTACATGGAGCAGGCAACGGATGTTATCGGCCGCGTGACGGGATTTAATAAAGCCAGTTTGGTCTGGGTGAATCAATTTGGAAATCACTGCCTGCAGTCGACGGGCAAGCACCTTGGCAAACAGTTTGATGTCCGAATTCATCAGGGACAACAGGCAATAGCTGGAGCAATCTGTAAGGTCCTTACCTTGTTTGAGCAACAAAGTCATCAAGGACTAATTAAGAGAAGGATGGAGATAGGAGGCAGAAATAGCAGAATTCAGCATGCGGAAGAGCGGAGTAGAGAGCTGCTTCCAGAAGGCAGAAAGGAGTTCAGGAGGGAGGCCATCGGGCCCTGGAGACTTCCCAGGGCTCATGGAGTCCAGAGCCTCTAAGTTCTGTCATTGAAAGGGGAGCCTCAAGCATAGAGGCTTCTGGGCCTGAGAGACAAGAAAGAGGTACAGAATCAAGAAACACATCAGGGTCAGAGGGTGGAGAGACAGTGGGAGGGGAGAATAAATCTGAGTAAAACTGAAAAAAGCTACTGTGGGTCAGTGGTGAGAGCCCCACCCTTGGTTCTCACAGAAGAAATTTTGGAGAAAGAGTTACATTGCTGGAGCCTGAGAGCCAACAACTTACTGGGCCTAGCACCCGAGACATAATATCGTGTCCTAGTGCGATGAATCATAAACTCGGCACGGTGTGACAGAAGGACACCTCCCTGGTGCTTAAAATGAGGGTCTCATGATCCTGATCAACCACTGCAGGACGAGCACTCTCTAAGTGATGCTAGCCGCCTTTCGCGATCACAGATCTTCCGGCGACATTAGCAAGCCAGGCCACTGGCAAAAGCAACCGTGGCATCACGGAGAAAGCCCTTTATCGCCACCCAGCAGTAGACGGGGTCATCAGTTGAGCCTGTATTAATTGAAATAAATTTTTCGAGTCTAGGGGTCATATAGGCTATATATTTGGAGTTTTGAAGCAAAGAAGTATTGAGCTTCCATCGTGGGCCCTGAGGAGAGAGAGAAGGTACAGGTAAAGTGGAGGAGAGCACACTTGTGGTCAGATAAAGAGCAAGAAATCAGAGAAGCATTAGAAACAGCAGGGGCACGAGAGCGGGAAACAAAGATATAGTCTATGCGAGATTGGGATTTGAAGCGAGGTGAGGAGGAAAATTCTCTAGCGGAGGAGTTAATTAGGCAAAATGAGTCAAATTCAGGTACTCCACGAATTTACACAGGGAATGTGTGGAGTGGGGCACCCGGCTACCAACGAGAGAGGGAGATTTATCAAGGACAGAATCGTGGACAGCGTTTAGCATCAGTTCCAATAACAAGGTCAAATTCCTGAAATTTAAGAAGGTGGTCAGAAAGATCTTGAAATAATGAGGTGCATGGGGGAGTGGGAGTGTATGCAGCAACAAAGCAGACCTTCCTACCCCCCGGGTCGGAGAGAGCATAATAGTACCTGCCATCAGCATCCCCCCCAGAATTGAGAATCTGAAGGGCCCGCCTGACCAGTATGGCCACCCCACATCTACGCGAGGAAGCTGATGAAGTGGAGACAACCCTGTAGAACTTGGAGGCCGCCCGCAGTGCATCTCGCTGGAGTAAATGGGTCTCAATTAAAAAGGCAAGGTTAACGTGCTGCCTCTTCAGAAAATCTGTTACACTGGACTGTTTTTCGGGGGTATTCAGGGCCCTAACGTTCCAAGAAGCTATATTTATATCGGCCATGATCAAAACAAAACAGACAGTAAGGTGTAAATGAGGAAAAAGAAACAAGTAAACAAAGTCTCAATATGCCAGGCATGCACCAGAGGCTGAATGTGCCGGTCAGTCAACCGTGACTTCAGGAAGTACGATTCAGGGAAAACCCCCTTCCCACCCCCCCCCCAAACAAACACAAAAATCCCCCAGACCCATGCTCCGGACAGGCAACGCAGCAGTAACATTGAAGACAATAAAAAAGTAAACGAGACTGCGGCCAGGTCCAGAACATCCACCCTCCTGCCCCCTCTGACCGATGTCGGAAATTGCGAGCACGTAGTGCCCAAAGCCAAGCTGCAAAACACACCAACTCTGCGCACATGTCCCCCACCCCTTTCTGAGTAACAGTGACAGAAATAAAACAGACCCCGTGCTGCTGCTGCTGTCCCGTGTACAGAGCAGGAAAAAACGGCAAATGGGTGTATCAGCCAACCGGACAACAGCAATACAGCAGACATCCAATTAATAAACTAATAGAAGCAGGCAAAAAGTGCAAAGTAAAGCATCCCATAACAGTACATTACAATACACAGGACCCACAGTGATCACAGAAAAATTTATATATATATATTAAAAAAAAAAAAAAAACGGCAAACCCTAAGGGGAGCGAAAGAATTATACAGGAAGAGTCCCAAGAGACTGGAAGTGATCCATGGTGGTGTTCGCATCCTCCAGAGTAGTGGACATGACCTGCTGGCTTCCAAAACACAGCTTCAGATGCGCAGGGAAGATCAGGAAAGGAGAAAGCCCCAACTCCTTCGCTCTCCGGATCGGCGCGTTCATCGCCTTCCTAGCTGCAGCCGTCTTGGCGCTGAAGTCTTGAAAAAAGGAAATTCTCCCACCTTCGAAGTTGATCTCCTGGACTTTGCGGGCTTCATGCACCACTGCCTGCCAGTCAAAATAGCCGGCCAGAGCTTGTTGAGAAAAGACCACATATCGCCCTCTTCGCGCCCTAGCTTAATCCCAACTACTTTAAGATTGAGGACCGCAGCCGTCGCCTCAATCTCCATGATTTTATCATCCAGGGAAAGCAGCCCCTTATTAAAATCAGCCAGCTCCCTGGAGTGCCGATTGGTCACAGCCTTCACAGAGGCGACTTTTCTTTGTATAGATTTAAAGTCCGCCCTCAGCGAGTTCAGGTCAGCGCGAAGTTCCGAATGGTATTGCTGGAGCATGCCATTTAGTGAGCTCACCTGTTCGGAAACGAAGTTCCTCATTTCTGTGAGAAAAGGAGCCAGGAGAGGGGAAAGGGCCTCCTCAGTAACGCCGCCATCAGAGTGGGGCACTTTCTTCTCCAGGCTAGAAAGAGCTGGGCGAGGTCTGCGCTGATTAGCAGCCATCAGGAGGAATAAAAGGATGAGCGCCGAATTTGTATAGAATTGCAAACGGCTTAGTGGCAAGGGGACTGACTAAAGGGCAAAAAGGTGGATGGGACGTGCGGACAAGCAAAGCTAGGCAGCCATTAGCGACGAGTGTCATGTGACCTCCATTAGATTACTACTTATAAAACTGATTAGCTGAAGAGTCCTCACACCTGGGTTTGAACAGCTGACCTAAAGGTTATCCCAAAAATCTGCATACACACCAGCCCTGGCCTAGATGAACTGGGATAAACCCAGTGAAGGGAATCTCATCATTGAAAGGTATCAATTAGGAGAGGAGTACAAAAAAGTATCCAAAGCATTAAACATTCCTTGAAGCCAAGAGAAGACAGTAATCAACAAGTAGAGAAAATATGGCTCAATGGTGACTCTACCAATATCATAACGTCCTTCCAAGATTGATGAGAAGACAAGGAGAAAAGTGGTCAGGCAGGCCAGCAAGAGGCCAACAATTAAAGGAGCTGCAGCATATCCTAGCAAGCACTGATTGTTCCCTATATGTTACAAAAATATCCTGTATTCTTCAATTGTGTAGGTTGTGGGGTATGTTGTCGGGTAGCAAGTCAAAAGCCTTTACTCACAAAAAAACAACACCCAGGCCCGGCTAAACTTGCAAAATAGTATATCCAGTGTCCCACAACCATGTGTAAAAATGTATTGTGGTCTGATGAGATCAAGGTTGAACTATTTGGCCATAATTCCAAAAGGTTTGTTTGGCATAAAAATAACACAGCACATCATCAAAAGAACACCACACCCCATTGTGAATCATGGTGGAGGTAGCATTGTGCTTTAGGGTTGCTTTTCCTTAGCTGAAATTGGGGCTTTAATCAAGGTGGATGTAATCATGAATAGCTCCAATTGTCAGTCTGTTTTGGCATAAAACCTTCAAGCATCTGCTTGGAAGATGAAGAGGAATTTCATCTTTCAGCATGACATCGACCCACGGCATACATCTAAATCAACAAAACAATGGCTTCTTCAAAAGAGTATCAATGTTCTGGAGCCTAGACCTTAATCCAATTGAAAATCTGTGGAGTGACTTGAAGTGAGCTGTGCGCAGGAGATGCTCTTGCAATTTCACAGATCTTGAAATTTTGTTGCAAGGAACAGGGTGCAAGAATTGCCAAGTCCAGATGTGCCAAATTGATAGACTCTTACCCAAAAAAATGAGTGCTGTAAAGAGGTACGTCAACTAAGTTTCGGTTTAGGGGAGTGCACACTAATGCAACCCGGTTTTTGCATGGTTACTTTTATCCTTTTTTTTGTTTGTCATTAAACAGTTTCTTTTTTTTTCCGCGTATTTGTATATGTTGCAGTTTGGCAGTAAAGGCAGAATAAGTTCTGACATGATTTGTCTTGGTTTCATTTTTTGTCACACAACACCTGCCATTTTGGCAGTGTGTAGATTTTTTTTATATCCATGGTAATCAGAGGCAAACCTAGGGACATTAGAGGCCCTAGGCAATAAAAACCATAGATCCTCCAACGCACCCTGCCAGACATGCTCAAATTTATGACCACTATTTTAGTGTGAAGTCTAAGTTAATAGTGTCAATAAAGAGAATTTATGAAACATAATTCCTTTATTTTCACTTTACTGTGAAAAGCAGAATACGCAATTAAAGCAGATTTGTCGTTGCATTGTCCTATGTAATCGGTCCAGCTTGGGGGCCCCAAGCAATTACCTGCCTTGCCTGTCCTGTCCCTATGCCTATGACAGTAATATTTCCTCCCTACAAATATTAGCAGAAATTTACAAAATATACAAATACATTAATGACAATAATTCACCAGTTGCAAATCAGGCTTTTTGGAGCCAGTCCCATTTCTGAATGGTTAGGCAGATTCCGGGCAAGACAAGCTACATGATTCACCTTCTCTGGCTTAAGGCTTAAGGTAGGATCTCACTGGGATCACAATGTTGCCAGCTGTGCTGAACATTCTTTCATATCTAGTATTGTTGCACAAATGCACATGTATTTTCTATACAGGGAATCTATACCGCATTACTGCTAGATGTGACCAGCCAAGTTTATGTACTACAGCCATGATTTTAGAAGCATTGTCACTTAAACCGCTTCTGCAAGTCTATCAACATTGTCATTCTGAAGTACATATGTGTCTGGTTTCTAGACACTGCAGAGTCCAGTCAGCAGTAGAGCTGTTACTATTATTCAGTTTAACTCAATTACTCCATTATTAAAAAGCATTGAGTAAAGTTTTCCTTCTCAATTACTCGGGACCATGGTGGAGGCAAAACTGCGCATAGCTGATGAGGGTCCAAATAGAGATTAGAACATCAGTTGTGTGGAAGTGAATGAAAGTGAATGAAAATGCAGTCGTCTGTCAGTTTTACAAAGCAGAACTTAAATATCACTACAACACAACTGCAATGCAAATACTTCTTAAAAGAAGACATTCAAATTTGATGGACTCACCAAGTAACTGCAGGTTTAGCCATAGACAGGTCCCATTTAACCTGTCGGAGTAGGCTAGCTTGTCTTTGTTGTCACTTTGACTTAAATCATTTTGCATTATTTACTTTCTACGATTCCTGTGTGTAAAAATAATCACTGTTAGATGAAGGTAAGCCCAGTGGCTGGTGGGTAGGGCTGTATAGCTTTATTTTTTTTTTGGGGGGGGGGGGGTAAAGTTCAGCTTCTTTTTTAAAATGTATATTGCAATATTAATCACATATTTCAAACATTGCTATATATATATATATATATATATATATATATATGTCTGTCTGTCTGTCTAATGTTTGACTTTTGATGTTTTGAAAGTTTTCTGAATATCTGGGCCAAATACCAGAACATATGTAGCACTATGAATATGTTTAAAAGTTTCATTTTAGCAATTTAAAATTAAATGAAGCTATTACAGTTCAGGTGTGCTCCAAAAGATCTCCATTTTAAAAAGCTAGTTAATTTGTTATAAAATTAGTGAATGGCAGATGTATTACTATCCACCCTTCAGGAAGTAACACACATCAGGCACAAATGTGACTCATTAACTGAGGCTCAGACATGGCGAGAGTAGAGTGGGAACCGTTGTCCACATGTTTCTGATCAGTGGATCTCCATTCTGAGCCACTGTCCCTGTCTTTCTTTTTTGAATGAATATAGCCGCTGCCCGTGGGCAAAGCTTTCCTTCCACTGCGCTCCGTGCTCCTGTTGGGCGTCCAGCCGAGCAAAGCCACAGCCCTGCCGGTAGTAGGACTGGAGGATGGAGAAGGGGGAAGACTGGCAGAGCCAGACCTGGGGCCTCTCAAGGTAGGGGGGGGGTCCTATGTAGTAGCAAAATGATTACAGTTCACAGATGGCCAACAGCCAAAAATAAAGTTTGCTGTCTGAAAAACCAAATCATAAAAATGTATGAAAAATGCACTGTTTTCTTGCTTTGGTGAGACAACCTTAATGAGGTATTTTTCCCTCTGTTTTGAAGGTATCGCTTGAACTAGAAGTATCTAAACAAAGGCCATCCAGAGAACCTTTACAGCCCCTAAGCAGCCTTGATAGAAAGTCGGCTCTGTTGCCGAAAGGGCAATCAGAGACCCGGCTACAGCGTGCTACTTTGGGCCATAGTGAGCCTGTGGCTTCCAGTGTTCAAGGGGGATTGACGATAACCCCGGTGTTGGGGACCCAAAGAGAAGTTCATTGTCCTCCCTCAGACAGCCCTCCCATCGGCCAGCTGCACAGCCAAGTTCAGCAGAGTTCTGATGATGGCCCTGGCCTCCTGCTGCACATTCTGCTCATGGTGCTGGATGGAAGGGATCTCAGCTGTGGCTCTGGGAGGCTCCCCAATGTCTACCTCAACTGTAAGCTTTTTGCATCCGAAGAGGCCACGAGGTCAGCAGTGAGCTGGGGACAGACCCATCCGACATTCAACTTTATTCAGGTACCTAGTGGGTGGTGCTTTGTTTTTGAAGAAATGGTAATTTAAGGGCCGGTTTTATACTCTGTTCTCGCAACGTGACCGTGTTCGCATCATTCGCATTGATCATGATCAAAATGGGACACAACCTCTTTATTTGTATTTTACTCATATGACCCATGACATGTTCATGATTTTTATTAAATCCGGCCAGCAGAGCAATCTTTTGTTTTCCACAGAGTAAAAAAAAAAAACAACAATGTAACATTATCCTGCTAATAAGCGCTGGAAAGTTTCACTGATATTAGAAAAAGCATATTCATTAGTGATCCAATTTTCCAATGCAGAAAAATGTATTAATTGATACATAAAATGTAATTGGGTTACAAAAAATATTCCATCTGCTCAATTTTTGCTCTGCCACATCTCTTTTTTTGCACTTCCACGTAACTTCCAAGTTAGTGCCTGTGCTTCAGGTCAACCAATCAGCACGCTGGCACTGTAAGCACCTCCCCAGTTGTGTTTGAATGCCAATTCTACTCCACACACCAATTGTATCACTGCACAGACGACATGAGCACCCCAGCGATACCTTCTGCGCACTGAAACGATTCATGTGTGGAGTGCGGTAGAAGACAGTTCATATATTGCTCACTGCAAAGTCTGGGGATTATCCTCAATAACCAGGCCATGATTGCTGTTGGATTTTTCAAACATATGTTTCTGGCGCTTTAATGACCACAGAAAGAATACCATTCGCTTCCATAATATCCGAGAGAAGCCCGACGTTTCTACAGCCGTTATCTCCAAAACTAGGCAACACCCAGTAGAACAACCTAGATGAATAGATGGCACCAAAGCCCCTTTAAAACGTCTTTTCTTTCAATTTTGGGGTGAACTGACCCTTTAACACAGCACATCGTGCAACCATGTCAGGGTTGTACAGTCGCACAGTCAGTAGCGCCACTGCACACCGGCACTTTGAGTTTAAGAAATTTACTTAAGTAAATTGGAGGGGGTAAATTTTCTGGTTGTGTGACTGAGTGTACACCAAATGTAATTTATATTATATTGTATTGTATTGTATTATAATTATTTGATGAATCAACATATTTATTGGTAGATTACTCAATTATTGATATAACTGATAGTGACAGTCCTAGTTGTGGGGGGCTGAATCCAAGCTTCACAATGTCAGCCGGGGCCATTTTTCATGTTATTTCAATGTCCCATGACACCCACGATATTAGACTTGCGAGATTTTCCTTTTCCCTTTTTTTAAAAAACATTTTCAAAATTCAGTAGAACTTGTGCATTTTTAATGTTTCAGTTATAAATTTATTAATTTTAAAGAAAGATTTGTGGGCAAAAATAGTTACATGAAATTGAATGAATGATTGCACAGGCCTATAAAACTATCTCGTTAGGTCTGGTCTGGCCCGGGGCTGCTGTAAGCCATAGGTAAAACTGAATGCATTCTTTTGCTGCTATAAACACAAGACTAGTGGGTGGTAAGATTGGAGCATGATTTTTTCCATCCTGTATACATTTCAGGTGGCCCCAGTTTGTCTGACCTCCAAGCTGCTGGAGAGATTGAAAAACAACATGATGGTGATTGAGGTATGGCAGAAAAGAGGAGGCTCAGAGCAGGATCGGCCCCTCGGATTGGTCAAACTGCCTCTGCATCAGTTCTATATGTCTTTCAGGTAGGAATGGAATAGCTCTGAGCACTGTTAGCGTATGGCTGATTAACCAGTAAATGTATATGTAAAAATAAAACTGATGGGTTTTCTTGTTAACTCTTTTATTTAAAACACTTGTTGATTTGTTATTGGTTTCTCTGACAAATGGTTCTGTTTTGAGCTTGATGTTGAAACATCACCTTTTACTTCTTTTTTTATATCAAATTATATTTTAATATGCTCATGTTTTGACCTGTCCTCCTCCCCAGAGACCCAAAGATCTCCCAACTCCTCCTACAGGCACAGTACCCCGTAGTGGGGGTAGACAGCTACATGCCTGTGCTGGATATTTCCTCAGGCAGTTGTCATGGTCACCTGCGGGTCCTTCTGGCAATGGGACTGGCAGAGCAAATAGCCACATTGCAGCGAATAAAGGATACTGAGCTTTGCTCAGTATCCCACCCCATAAGGCCACCCCACCTACTGGATCCAACTCCACAGCCAGAATCAAAGGTTTTTAGCTTGAAGTTATTGAAGTTTCTAATAATTTTTAATACAGATGCAAATGTGTGTAAAAGCATTAGCAATTTTGTACTGTGCAATAGAAGCAGAGGTAGCCGTAACGCTGTAATAAAATCTGTGCCTGCAGGTGAAAGTGAGTAACTCACAGGATATGATGGAGCACGTGTTTGAGGTCAGGGTCCAGCGCGTGAAGGGGCTGATGACTCTGCAGGCCACTGTGTGGGGGGAAGCCGACTGTTACGTACAGTACTGCTTTCCTGCTCAGAGAGAGGACGCCGTTTGGGATATGGATCTGAGTTTTCCTGAGAGTGGTATGGTTTATGATACTACTAAGGGCTTCTCCGTGAGGCTAAATGGTCAGTGATTTAGCGAGTCTGTTTTTCGTCCCTTTCGTAGGAATGTGTCTGAGAATGTTCCGAACTGCCACCACGCTCTGCGTTCCTGATCCTGTGTTCGATCACACTGAGAGTCATGTGCTGGTGGCCCCCTCAGCCATCCCAGTTCAGAGGCTGCTGCTCAGCTCGTTTTGCAGCCAGGGCCCAGAAGCTAGGGGGGGGATGCAATTTGAAGTGTGGTGCAGGTAAGGTTGTGATTCTGTTCGTGACCACCAGAGGGTAGCAAAAATTACAGTCTTATGTGTGTTGCCTTGAAGGAGAATTTACTGAAATTCAGTTTGTTTTTAAGGCACATTTCCCAACATGGTTGCCCCAAGAGCTTACCAAAAATAAACAAATGTCAGTTTCTAACCGCTTAGAGTAATAGCAGTATATAAGACCTCTGGTTCTGAGATCAGCCGGTCACCAAAAAAGGCAGACAGTTTTTTTTGTGGCTACGAATCGTGATATCACACTACATTTACGTTAACTTTTATTTAGCAGACAATTCTGTCCAAAGCTGCACAGGAGTGAGGAAAATAGCACATTACAAGCATATGTACTGTCTAGGAGTCGACTAGGCGTAAGTGCAGTAAGCTGACTTTCTAATGAATGCCCAGTTACAAGTGAATTATTAACACTGTTATTATAATGCCAGAACAGTCTGGCAAGTGCCTATTATGTGATACCTGTGTGTTCACAAACTGCACCAGTACTGCAACAAAAACAGACCAATGTGAAACAAGCCAATTGAAACCTGCATAACATCTCAGCGCTGTTTGTATATCTCATTCGGCAATTATCGGTCTCAATGGATCTCAACATAGTGAATAGATCATGAACTAAAAACTTAACCTTTAAAAAAAGATCAATTAACATCACTACATACATTCTAAAATCATAGATCCTAATTATTACCAAAATTATTGTGATATGATATTCTGGCCATATCACCCACCCCTACTACATACCACAAATTAGATTTTTACAGGTGAACATTTTATAGACGTTTTAATAAACCATTTAAATAAATCAGCATTTTGAATATTTTGTTTCCTCACTTGTATATGACAGTAACTGGTTTAAAATGTTTTCAAATACATTAAATGACATCATAATCATCCATAATGAGTCTGCAGTGAGGTTGTCAGAAAAAGATTTTACTGCAGACCAGAATAGAGATGCTCCTGGTTTCACTGGAAACAAAGAAAATCTATCTTTGTTCATTAATTCTGAGTTCCAGGCCCCTCTTGAAAGACCACAAAATTTAACTACAAAAACACAAACAATTTCTGCTTTTATAAAATTCAAGCGCAGTTAAACTGTGAAACATTCAGGCATTTCAATGGTACAATATCTTTGGCAGATATTACTACCCAAATGTCAGGGAGCAGCTGGTGGCTAAATGCTTGCTGCCTCTGGCCAAACTGTGCGCCATGGTGACCATGCAGAGAGAGGAGCAGTCAGACACCCAGGTCTTCTCCCTCCCTCTCATTCCAAGGACTGAGAACCTCGCTGGCCATCAGCCTCAGCCGTCAGGTAACACACGCCTGCCATTACCTATGGCCCTTGCTGGCATTCAGCCGCAGCCTTCTGGTAACATGACATCTCTTCCAGGGCTGATGGATATATGTGTGCATTACATGCATCGACCAATGAGAGCAGTGGGAACCAAGGGCGGGGCCGTGGCCCCCCGGGTGGTGATGCTGGCGGTTCAGGTTCACAGAGCAGCAGGACTGCAGGCAGCAGCACAGTGAGACTCTACTTTCTCATTTCGCTTCAGATCTAAACTAAAGGCAGTGGGCTATTTTTTATCTTCTTCTGCTTGGCAATATTCATTTTCACTGTTACGCAGATGACACCCAGTTATACCTCACCTGTAAGCCCACTTCCAATCTTCCTCCCTCCTGCCTTACCGATTGCATGGCTGAAATAAAATCTTGATTCTCTTCAAATTATCTTAAACTAAACAGTGATAAAACTCCTCATTGGCACTAAAGCATTACCCAAAATCAACAGTTTTTCCCTTGACATTGATAACTGCTCCATTTCCCCTTCTCCACAGGATCAGTCTGGCTGTCATCTTCGATAGTACCCACTCCTTTCAGTCCCATGTTAATAATATCATCCGGTCTGCATATTTCCATCTCCATAGTATCAACCGTCTTCGCCCCTCCCTCACCCCCCAGGCTACTGCTATTCTTGTTCATAGTCTCGTTACCTCTCCGTTGGATTATTGTAATTCCCTCCTCCTAGGTCTTCCGCAAAACACCCTTCACAAATTACAACTCGTACAAAACTCGGCCGCTCGGATTATTACCAGAACACCATCCCTCCACAGCATCACACCCACCTTGCTGCAGCTTCACTGGCCCCCGGTCAAGTTTCGTATTGAATCCAAAACCCTTCTCTTACTGTTCAAGGCCATTCACAACCTGGCACCTCCGCACCTGCATGATCTCCTTCACATCGCTGCCCCCTCCTGCACCCTCAGATCTTCTTCTTCTGTTCACCTGGCTGTTCCCTCTGCCCGTCTTACCACCATGGGCTACAGAACCTTCAGTCGCTCTGCTCCACGGCTCTGGAACTCACTCCCACCAGATATCAGAAACATCAACTCACTTTTTAAATCTGCCCTAAAAACCCATCTTTTCAAATTACCTCTCTCTCTCTAATTTTCTATTTATTTAATTAATTTTATTATTACAATTATTTTTATGAAACTCGTTTTATTCTATGTTCTCTGTATTTTATGGTTCCATGCTTTATTGTACGTGTCCTTGGGTGCTAGAAAGGCACCTTTTTAAATAAAATGTATAATTATTATATTAATATTGCAACAGAAAAGGGTTCAACTATGTCTTCTGATTCCTGTCCCATTAGGGCCGTTGCAAAGATGGATGACACCTTCCAGTATTATGCTGACACAGGTGTGAACTCGTACGTTACCATGGACATCTCCTTCCTGCCTGAGAGAGAGAGGCGGAGCACGCGTGTGGTAGCTCAGTCATTCTGCCCTGAATTTGAGCATCACTCCGAGTTCCCATGCAACTTAGTGGTCCACAAGCCACATGGGGGCACTTGCAGTCTAGCTGAGCTGCTGGATGGGGCGACTGCTGTCTTTACCCTGCGCCATCGGCATTGTCGCAGGAGTAAGTAATAAAAAACAGGAATGCGTATCATGGTGGACTTGTTGCACCCCTTGTCTGGTATTTATTGATTATGTGTTCATTTCGTAGTGCTAGAAGGCCCAGCTGACAGGGACACTGTACTGGGAATTGTTACAGTCCATTTGGCGGATCTGGTACGCAAAAGGACAGGTATGATGACTCGTTTCAGGCACACTTGATTAAGCTGATGTTTCTGTAACACTGTTTCTGTTGAATTCCCTGTCATCTTTGAAAGAGTCTGAAAGGGAATGAGGAAACCTCACATCCTGGTCTAAATGATATGATATGGCAGAGCTGAGCTTTGTTACAGGTGAAGGAGCTGCCAATAGGATTTAAGAGCTTTCGGGAACATGAGAACAAGCATAGGCATTACATCATAGCCACAGCTCTGGCCACCCTGCCTGCTATAAGTGACTCATCAGAAACATGTAATGTTGAAAAGTTGGGTGCAGCAGTTCAGCAGCATTATTGCTATGAATCACACAGCTCCCAGCTTCCAGTCCCATTAAATTTTTACTGCCTCCCACCAACTGTATACTTGTCATACTTTTTGACTCATTCGTTTACTGTGTTCCAGGAATTTGTGGCTGGTTCAGTCTCTCCCTGCCCCAGGATTCAGAGAAACTGCAGGCCCACCGCAGTGCGGTCGGAGGGCTGGAGATATTAATAAACTTTGCACATCATTCAGACAGAGAGCGGGTAATCAAGGCTGCCCGTGGTCTGGGCTGGGAGCTGGATATGGAGGGGGTGCAGGAAGATGACGATGAAGATGACCTAAGGGAAGGCGAGGTGTGGCAGGAAAGGGCACCAATTTTGTCTGTGACAATTTCCATGCCCAAGTTGTGGCTGCCCCTTCACTGCCTTCAGCTGCCTGGTCACCAGAGCCCGAAGAGGTCTACTTTCTGCTACGTCCGTTACAAACTGTACGAAAGCAAAGCCGTCTGCTCCTCACTGCAGCATCCTTCCCTGGAGGAGGAGCTCGGGGGGAGCACTGTGGTCACTGCAGTGTTTGGGAGTGGCAGGCCAGTGGAGCTCAGGGTCACCCCTGCTTTGCGCTGGTACCTGCAGGAAGAAAAGCTAGAGCTGCAGGTGTGGGTGGCATTTAGCAAGCATAAGAAGCCCCGCCCCCATGGCACAGACCGGCTGATTGGCTCAGCCTATGTTGATCTCTCTTCACTGGCCAGGAGTGGGCAGAAAAATCGAACCATCACAGGTGAGTAGCATTTCGTAATTGTTAAGGTCAGTTCCAATATGGTCTGTAAATACTAGTGCTCTCAAACGATTAAAATTTTTAATCAGATTAATCACAGTATTGCTGTGGATTAATTTCGATTAATCACGATTAAATATTCATTTTTTAATCTGTATTAATCGCATTTCATTTTGCATGAGCAAACAGACTCAAGAAAAAAAGGGTATATATATGCACTTAACATGTTTATTGAACATCTTGAACACGAGTTGGATGTAATCTATCTGCCACCAGAGTGCAATACCATGGACCCATATCAAAAATCAAGATTTTTTGCATAGCTGGACAACTTGTCGGATTTAAGGTACCTCAGTTGAACAGTCACAACTGCTCAGAATATAACAGTAACAGGAGGACAGTGAACAACTCATTAATTCTATGCTACGTGGGCGACGTAATCCTAATACAGCTGCCCAGCCCTAGACCCAGCTGCCCAGCCCTAGACCCAGCTGCCCCACAACTATCAGTGTGCTCAAAAGTACCTTGCAGGTTTGATTCTCCACCCTGCTCCCCTCCTGACACAGCTTGGTATCTCAACTGATCTTGGCTCATTTGTTTGTACCAATTGCTCATTTTGCACATTATATATCTCCTTTTTGCATTTGTATCATATTTCCTAACACAATCATTCTCGCTGTACTTCCGGTCTGCACCTTAAGCCATGGAGAACCTTGTATATTTTGCACAGAACCGTACTTTACACTTATATACATATCTATACTTTATTATAATTTATTGTATTTATATATTTTTTTATCTGCACCTTGAATTTGTTGTACTATTGAACCCCTAGCTTCTTGTGACTGCGGGATATCCCAGCGTCATGGTTATTCCCTTAGAGCCAAATCAGGAGTCAGGAACCACTTGTGTAAATCTTCAGGTTCAATCTTTATTGCAACACTGAGGATACAACCAAGGCTGGACACCCTGCAGGAGTGCGTCACATACTGGATTACACTGTTTTTTATACGCTTTTCTTACCATCCTCACAGGGGATGTCCCAAGCATCATCTTTTTGGACCAGTTGCTAACAGTGTGCCCCCCCTTCTGGGCCTCTGGTATTCTTCGCCCCTATGTGACTTTACCATTATTTTCATGTTTTGGTGTCCAGTTACTTCCCCGCTTCTTATATGATAGGGCTGCCAGTCATTTCTTTGGTTGAACCTTCTAGAAAACACAATTGTAGCAGAATTTTACAATGTTTTTGTAAATTTATAACAAAATGCCCAGAGCTACAGTGGGAAAGCAAAAACGTTCCCAGGTTTTATTGATTAAGAAGTAGCAAGTTTGGGCGGCTTCAGCTGGTCCCCAGGTGCTTAGCCAGAGACCTGACTGTTCTGGGCCTTCAAAGTAAAAGTTAAAGCTACGAAACTAATTCAAGTGCATATTCATGTGACCAAGACTAATATAAGATACAGAAACTTCTAAACTAACACAAATTGCTTACTCATACTTTTGGCTAATTAGTCTGCCTTCTGTAAAGGTTTCAAGGTCACACTCTACCAGTGTTGGGTAAGTTACTTTAAAAAAGTAACTAATTACTAATTACTTAATCAATGTTGTATTTAAAATACTTAT
>JAODJU010000036.1:16691594-16710994 GCA_026776725.1 Gnathonemus echidnorhynchus
ACATTGTAAATGTGGTCCCAGCGGGGAGGGATTTTAAACATACAAGTAGTACCGGCTATGCGTTATTACTTTGGAGCAGTTATTATTTGAAAAGAACAAACCTGCAAATGTCTCAACTGACCAATCAGAATCAAGCATTCCAGAGAGCCGTGTAATAACTTTTTATAATTTCAATTGACTGTTCCTCTGTGCTGATTTGTAACATGGAGGAAATGAATTTTATTGTTGATCTTTTTGAATAGTTTCACATTTTAATCACCCCTTTCTCCAGATCCCAGCATTCCCTTTGAGAACTTAGAGCTCTTCACGTTCAATGGTACCACTTAATTCATCCTGAAATATGACCTCATATTCAACGATAAGCAAATAAGCAGTATGCTAATGTTGCAGTGTGAGATTACATAGTTCTTCACCTCCACATGTAGAAAAAGCATCAGACCCAGTACATGGCGTTGTTTTTTGTATCACACACCTACACAACTATAATTTACAGACTGGTATGTTGCATGTTTGTGGTAGCAGATAATTTGCCCTGTCACTTAATTTTTGATATTTGATGAACTTCTACACTACTCTAATGTCCTCTGTGGATGTTGTGAAGACATGCTTCATGAACTTTTTGTTTGTACAACAGTGCCATCACATGGCATTGTCAATGAGGAGAGAGGAGGAACCCACAGACTTCTATGAAGGGCACAAGCAAAACTTTGTACTGCTGCAAACTTGCAATACATTATTCTCTACTTTAATGCCATCTTTCCTGCAGCTCAGCTCCTAGAAATTGATTTTTGTCAAACAGCATTTGTCCAGCATAAGGTACACTAGTTGTACTTGTAGTTAGAGGACATACCACTGCACCGTGTGCTGCAGGAAGTTATTCTCTCTCTGGATTCTATAAGGGTATCGGTTCCATTGAACCAGGTACTAGGGCATTTACATCATCTCAACATATCAGTTTAAATTGTTTTTTTTTCTGCTATTTTCTTAAAAACTAGAGCTTTTGTAAGTCTAAAAGATACGTGCTATCTGACCTCAATCACTACCTGTGTATCCACTGCAGAGGTAAACAGGCAAGATAAACTTCAGTGTGAAATATAAGTGGTGACAAGCAGTGCTTGTGCCACAACCAATGCCATTTATTGTCTGGGCCTGAAAGTGCATTATAAAGTCACAAATGATATAAAACACATGTATCTAAGTGGTACTGGCACAGTACATCATTTAGATGGGTGATACGCAGTGGTTGTTGAAGTGGTTCTCCATTGGTCCTGTGAAGCACTTTGGGTGGTTTGAAAAGAGCTTGTATATTATAAAAATAAATATATACGCACACACTCTACAGGCCAGAGGTTTGGGCCCACTCAAATATATTTTTCAAACATAAACCTTACACTGCATTTTCACACTTTTGTTGCAAGAAAAAATTAGAAATACTTAAATGTAACTGTGGTTTTGAAGTGTAATGTGACAATATACATTGTATGGGCAATTTAATGAATGTGAGTACCCAAGTATGACTTCAAAGTATGACATCAAAATCAAAATAATAAAAAAAGCCTTTATCACAGTAGCACAGATTTGCTGCATCCATTCCAGCAATTTTTGGAAATAATTTGTGTCCAATCCCTCCCAGCTCTTTTCCAAGCATGCAGGCAGTTCTGTCTTATTTGCTGGACAGTCATTTCAAACTTTTTGGTCCAGATCATCCCATGCCAGCTCAATGGGCATCTGCAGACTGGGGATGCCAAGACATAATTCTCAAAACTTTTTGTATTTCTTTGGATTGAATATAATATTGGCTCTATTTTGTAGAATGCTTGGGATCATTATCCTGTTCAAGAATTTTTGTCCAATGATATGTAAACCAGTAGGAACTGTGTGATGTTAAAGAATTGACTGATAATTTTCTTTTTGCATGATTCATTTAAGTTGGACTACACCTCCAGAACTTCCTCCCCCAAACACCCCGATACCATCATCAATCCACCTCCATGTTTCACTGTAGGAACAGCACAACTACATAAGCCTACACCTACCATGATCGTGCTTGCTAGCTAAATGTCTGCCTCTGACAGCAACATGATGCCCCCCCTCAAAAAAAAGTAAAGAAAAATTTTGTCAGCATCACTTCCTAAGCATTGGTTGACCAAGTTAATAGTTGAAGACTCAGTAAACAGGTTTAATGGGAGTATATTTGTATAAACCAATGGAAAATGTTTAGGACTACAGATCAGGTCTGAAATTATATTGGGGGGGGGGGGGCTCAAACTAGAATTTGCCTAATTTAACATTTTAGTCAGCAGCTGGCACTGGTAAGTATGTATATGTACCCAGCATTGAACCCCATCCTTATGAAGTATGCTCTCTATGATAGCCGGCATAATCAATAATTACTTCTTCCATCCGTCCATCCATTTCCATCCATTTTCTCCCGCTTATCCGAGGTCAGGTCGCGGGGGCAGCAGTCTCAGCAGGGAAACCCAGACTTCCCTCTCCCTAATTACTTCTTGATAGGCTTAATCGGCCAGGGGGGGTTACACATGATTGGCCGGAAGGTTAACATAGCAAACCATCAGAGCTGCATAATCCTCATGAACAGTGAGAGACTGTATACGTGTACAATACTGCTCTAGATAAAAGGTATAGTGCATATCAAACCAGCTTATACAAATCAGTTGCCCGACGACTCGACCAGCAATGCGCAATTTTGATGCCCTCGAAAGTAGCGAGTTCGCGTTTGGTGGCTCTGCGCATGCGCGAGTAGCAGTACAGTAGAGTAAAACTGAGGAAAAGACGGACGTAGGCTCTTGCTATTTTATTTATTTATCTGTCGTGTCTTAGCCAGCTACTAGAGTACATTTGGCATTTCGGTGTTATAAAAGTACAAAAACCATGACGGAGTTACAGTCAGCCTTACTACTCAGACGACAGCTAGCAGGTAAATTTAAAAAATAGGTGCTAACTAGCTAGCACCTAACAAAACGCATTTGTTTACTATTGTAGACGGCTACATTAGTTAGGTGAACTAGTTTTGTGTGCATTGGTAGCTAATCAGCCGGAGCAAACCGCAGTGGATTGAGGCTCGTTATGTTGCTTTACATTAGAAAGTAGCCGTGTGTTTGGGAAAATGTTTTCCAACAATGTAGCTAGTTAGCTTACGTAAATAGTTTACGTTGGAGTTCTTCACTAAAACTGACTCAGTACTCGGCTAGCTAAAAGCCCTAAAGCAGTTTTCTTCCCTTCCGTAGTCGGTGCCTTTGGCAGTAGGTTTATTAGTGCGTGGCTGTTGTACGAGCTGAGTAACTGTTGCGTGTTGACATGATGTGAACTGAATTGTTAAGACGTGTAGCTGGGGCTAGTTAACACATTAGCCGCAAGCTAGGCAGCTTTATGGCTTCTGGTTTCGGTGTCGGCACTTAGCCACTTCGGGGTAGCTCTTGCCCCCTCTTTGTTTTTTCCTTTTGTCTGCAAGCCAGCTAAAGCTGCATTACAGAGCAGATCCCTTGACATGGTTTAAACACTGATCGGCTCAGAAAATCAGCCCCCACGTCTATTATACATGTCGCCTTATCAGTGTGATGTGGCTTATCTACAGTGTAATATTAAAATAGGACGGCAGGTCCAGAAAGCTGCTTTGTGCACATCCTGTGTATGTTCTGCTCATTGGTTCACTCGATCATTCGGTTCAATAGCATTGAAGGCCTGGTTTAACTGCGCATGTCTAAATTTATGGATAGCCTACGTTGTACCTACTAATTTGTTAACATTTAATGATGCCTTGATAAGCATTATCGAAAAGTATCTGCGGGGCAGATTTCCAGTCTGATGATCTCCGTATTGGTTTCAAGAGATGCTCTACCTCGCATTTTTCAGCAATTGCTAAAAGTTAGTCATTCATCTGAGAATTCTATTTTTTCTTTGTTTTCTCTCTGGAAACCCTTATGGTAACTGATTTAGTTTGTGATTAATTTACCACTCACAGTGTGTAATTTTAATTTGCTTTCGTGTTGATTCCAGAGTTGAATAAAAATCCAGTGGAAGGCTTCTCTGCAGGATTAATAGATGACAATGATCTCTATCAGTGGGAAGTTCTAATCATTGGCCCGCCAGATACACTTTAGTAAGTATGAGAGTATTTTTATCCATAGAGTAAGGTACTTATTTCTGTTTTTGTTTTTTTGTTTTTTTTTTTTTTGAAAATCAGGTATATGTGGGGTTTATTGGTCACAAATGGAATACAGAAGTGAGAGTGAGATTAAGAATGAAATGTCTTGTTTCTAAAAAAGATATAGTACAGTGTACCTGTAGTATGAATTTTGCTACATTGAATATTTTTCCGTTTCTGCTCACAGCGAAGGTGGTGTGTTTAAAGCTCATCTCACATTTCCAAAAGATTATCCACTTCGTCCACCCAAAATGAAATTTGTCACTGATATTTGGCATCCTAATGGTGAGTGCACTAACTTAGCTTTTGGTCTGATTTTATTTTATTTTTTTCTTCCTCCTCGCATTCAGTTGCAAACCTAATTATTTTTTGTCTGTGTCCCATTTCCAGTGGACAAGAATGGTGATGTGTGTATTTCTATTTTGCACGAGCCTGGGGAGGACAAGTACGGGTACGAGAAGCCGGAGGAGCGCTGGCTTCCCATCCACACTGTAGAGACCATCATGATCAGCGTGATCTCCATGCTGGCGGATCCTAACGGTGACTCCCCTGCTAATGTAGATGCGGCAGTAAGTACTTTTGATCCACTTCGCTTTCCTTCACTGTATCTTCGTCATTCTAGTAAATAGTTCAGTGTTAGGAACTCAGTTTCCCAGTGGCCCATGCTGTCAAATGTTTTTCCCATGTTCCATTTTCACCCTTCCCTACCACATAAATGCTTGCTTCCTTATTTACCTTATTATGTAAATTGTTCTATGGCATTATCTTGTACAAATATAAATTCAAAACTCCCAAAACTAGTCCCAGAGGGAATTTCTTCTTTTAATAAATACCATTAAGACTACTATTAATTTCTGATGATAGTAATTATCATCTTTTGATGTATTCTTAAATATGAAGGAGAACAGTTGTAAAATTAATGTGCTATCCCTACAACACATTTGTAACATTGTATCAAATGGTTCGCTAAAAAATAATATAACAAATGACACTAATCACCTGGTTAATTTTTTATATTGATTTTATAGTATGTTCTAGTTTGAATTTTTCTTAAATTTTGATAAACTCTACATTTCAACCCTGGCAGAAAGAGTGGAGGGAAGACAGACACGGCGAATTCAAAAGGAAAGTTGCTCGTTGTGTAAGAAAAAGTCAAGAGACGGCTTTCGACTGACGTTTGTTCAACATCTAGTAGCTTCAGTTTTCAGGGTAAGAGCTATAAACATTCATTGTTACATTACTTTCCCTTAGCATTATTTTTATGATTCCAACAGATTGAATACTAGTTAGTATTTAGGGCAGTAACATAGTGAGGTTTCCTATTTTATTCGGTTTTTGTTGCAAAAATATTCCTGTGGTACATGATCTAATTCACTGTGTGTCACTCTTTGGTTGACATCAATGCCTACGCAAGTAAACAATGTACAGCAGTATTGCTTTGTCTGGTGACAGTCTGGCAGCCCAGGTTAGGAAGGATACAGCTCTGTATGTACATTAGTCATTACTTTATTGTTCACTCACTTTGGGTTGAAAAAACTGGAGTTAATGTACCTTGTTCCTACAAAAACCAGGAACCCTGGTTTTATAAGAGTAAATAATGTGATATATCACCAAGTAATGAAATTTCACTTTAATTAATTTACTTGCATGTACCATTCGTTACTTAACCACCCCACCTCTATTCCCAACAAGCTAAAGTTTTCCATATGTTATTCGCATGAATATTGTGGTGCTACTTTGGACAGATTTTAAAGCAATGTTGCATATGTAGTGAGATGCAATTGTTTGCTTTATTTGTAGTATGCCTAGTGGAGAGTATTTTTTTTTTCTTTCAGGTCTCCGATTGACAAGCAGCGTGGCACTACCTTGATGGACTCTCCCCACTTATTGCCAGACTTGCCCTAGTGAGCTATGGCTGACCCAGGCTGGCAAAACAGGCTGTGGTAGAACACATTGCCACAATGACATGAACTGACTGAAATGCACAACAAGTGCCAACTTAAAAGCAAGTGGAAAAAGACACAGTTTCTGAAGTCCAGTGATTTACTTCAATTTTCAGGAAGAATGGGAAACACCTGTACATAGCACTGATATAAAATGTTATATACGAACTGTTCATATTCACACAGGAACATCTAGTACCAAATAAACAGCACTTCTGTAGTCATCACATGGGCGCTGCACACTTTGGTGGGTTTTGGTGCCCTTTCCCTCACCCTCCATAATCCAGTTGCATCAGTGTGATTTTTATGTGTTGTTTTGAACATAAGCCTTGTAATAGGATTATAACAGAAAAATTGGTTATGGCTCTCATTAGCAACTAATAATATGCCAGACTGATTGGCTCCGAAATTATGATCTCGGTCATCCTGATTTTTGCATGTGTACCCTTTTCTTATCATAAATGTTGGAAATGAAATGATTGGTAACCCACTTTGAAGCATTTTTGCGTGTAATCTTCTGCTGCTGGCTTCCTTAAACCATATGAAAAAGAGGGAACGTGATGATTCCTTGGCAGTGTTTAGCTGCACCTGATTGGCTTGGTGGCTTCAACATGGCATGCAGTCAGGTCTGGGTGCTTCAGATGGCCTGCTCATGTCGTGTTGCATGCTCCTCTTGTCATTTCCTTTTCCTTAGATTTATTTTTACTAATGTGCCCTCCCCCCAAAAGTGCCTCTCTTTGCTTGGTAAATGCATTGTAATTAACATAACTTCAGGGTAAATAAATCAACAGTGTCCATTGCTAGGCACACTGTCCCATAACTTTTTCTACGATTTGTGCTCCAATTAGAATGAGCTGGTATATTTAAATGGCCATTTGGTGTAGCAATAATACAAACACACATAAATTTCCTAAGCAAATGGTGCACTTTTCCCCTGTATCTGTGCCATAAAACTAGGTTTGGGATGCCTGATATACAGTGTTGTTTTCACTGGTGGATATTTGGGCTTCATGAAGCACACGTTTTCTCTTTGATTTGCTTTCACATTTCTGGGTTAAGTTACTGCAACAATATAAGTATGTGTTGGTGTTTAGAAGTATTTGCAGTTTTTTCCTTTTGGATGGGCTGCTACAGGTTTCATGCATAATGTGCAAGACAAAAGTGATGTATATTTTTCATGCTATGGAAATTGGGCCCCCTCTGTAGTAAGTTCTTCCAAAATATAATTTCTGTAAATTCAATCATTTTTGTTAACTTGTGTTATCATCGCAACCATAAGTAGGATGGATGGATGGATGGGTTTTTATGATACAGCAAAAGCTACTGCTATGAGAATGTTATAATTTGCCTATTGGATGAAATCCATTACTAAACTTTGCATGCCTTTACTGATCGGACTGATGAATTGATGTTCTGTGACATGAATGGATTCATTTTTTCCAGCAGTGAAATGTTTTTTGTGGAATAGGACATTGTTTACATAGGATGTTAGATATTCAGTGAAAGATTGACCAAGATGAATTTAAAGGTAAATTTATCATTTCAAGATTTTTTTTGCCATTGTGATGTCTTAAAGGGATAATCCACCCTTTGTAATTTGCCAGATGGGTGTAGGTTCATATCTAGCTTTGTTGCAGCTGAATATTTGCAGATGTATTTATTCTAGTTTTGGATGCTGTTACATATAATGTATTTTTGGTAACATCTGTAGCAGAGATTTTAGACCATTAACCACAACACTGTTTCCAGAACGATCAGTCAACGTTATGAAATACGGACTATATAAATGACATCATTAGGTTCTATTGTCATGAGGTGCATAAAAATAAGTAGCAGTTAATCACAAGCCATTTCATTCTGCTTTTGTTCAGTAGGGGGCAGTGCTGTCCTCCCTTTTCCAGGTATAACAAAAGCATGTGGTACATTTATTCTCAGAAGACCAGTCCTCTTGGCACAGAACATCACGGCTGTTGTCTTCTACTCTTTTGTTATCCGTATAGGAAAATATTACCAATGCTCTTAAGTTTGTGAGTCAGCCTGTACAATAAAGGTATTCACCTGTACTTATCGCCCAGCAGCAAAATGCTGCATGTGGACTAAATGATCTAAATGTTTACTAATGTTTATGGGGTTGCTATAGAATATCAACTACTGTGCTGTGTTTTCCAGCCTTTAATTATAATTGTATGTGTCTATGAAAAGGCACTTTATAAGTTGGTTGATAAAATGACATGTTTCTCAGAACAAAATGTAGAACTGACTATTATAAAATGTGTATTATTAAATGCGTTACGGGTATGGATGGATTTTAGAATGAAACAAAAACTGAAAATGAAATTCAGAAAAAACTGAAATATGAAAAAATACTTAGGCTACAAACAATGCAAGGATGCACAAGACCCACGTAATGTGCACATTTTTCTGATATAATTATGAAGACAAACGTAGGTGCAAATAGGCTTTAAAGAGTGGCAGTAAGTAGGAGCTCAAATTAAAAAATGTTAGTACTGTCAGGTGAGTATTTCAGTGTTTTTTTTTGTTTTTTGTTTTTTATGAACAGTTGCTTTCCTTAATGGTACTCTGATAACTTTTCTGAATTAAGGAACATAACGCAGCTGTGCTGGGAAGACAAAATAAATGTTACATTAATCCATATACATTATGTTGTCTTTCAAGCACAAGAGCTTTAGAAATTGAAAATGTTAGTTGTAAATTACATTTCCGATAATTGAAATGGCTTTGATAATTTATTTTGTAATATTTCTCTGTTCAATTTCTTAAATGGTAGTGGAACTACCAAAAAGATCTCAGATAAATTAATACGCAATGTATTCAAACCAGACCGAAAGATTGTTTTTTTAATTACGAATAAAAGATATTCAGTTAGAGTGAGAGTTCTTGTATTTTCACTAGGGCTGTCAATAGATTAAAGTATTTAATCGTGATTAATCACACAACTGTCCATAGTTAATCGCAAATTAAGTCATGAATTTAACATTTACCATTAATGGATTTTTCAGGTGTTAATTTTCTTATCAGTATTAGAGTTGGCAAGGCAAGATTCCTTTATGCAAATTATGCATTTATTATTGGAAATCAATTGCCAAAAATAAACAACAAAGATTGTCCAAAGGTCATCAGAAACCCTTCATACTTAAAAACTCAAGCCCAACAACAGATCGGCACGTTGACCTGCTAAATATTACATATGACTTTGATCAATACTTAATTATTAAACTGAGGTCAGCAACCCTTTTAAAGCAAAAAGATTTACAAAAAGCCCCAATGGATAGAGAAGAGGGTTTGAGATACAATTTTTAATGCGACATTGGTATATATATGCATTTAACACAAAAACAAAACTTCAAGTACCTACAAAAATAAAGAAAAACAATTTCGGGGGGGTTCTCAGTTTTAAATCAAAGGTAATTAATATCACAATGTTGTTCAGTTCTGTAGCGATAGTATTCACCCTCACCCAAATTCGTTTGGCTCTGCAGTTGTCTGCCCTTAACTCTCCTCTTCATTACTTGTAACTGACCGAGCAGCGCAAAATGTCCTCACCACTCTGAAATCAGACGGCTATAATATGTAAATCGGAGAAAATATAATAAGGCGTGGTGACGACTTACTACAAAAAGTATATGAAACAATTAGGAATCCCAATAAACTTAATAAGCCTACATCCAATCTCGGACACTGAAGAAAACTCCGGAAAGCATACCATTTAACCGGAGACGTAATCTCGTAGAGAATGAGTTTGAGGAAGATGTAAAGACGGACCGCATCATTCACATATAGCTAAATAAATACCTAAATGAAAAATAATAATATTAACCTGTAAATAAATTATTTATATTTACGAAAGTATTATCATAATATGTTAACACATGAAAATGCGAATGTGTCTGTCGTTCTGAGAAGAGCCGCAGCCTGCATGGTATTTAAGACTTAGATGTAGGCTACTTCTGTAGTAAATCATTTCACATCGACAGTAACTGCAAATATCTTTGGTCTTGTCGATGGACCCATCTGACCCATCTGGAGTTTAGAAGCTGAACCTGCCATTCAAAATACATTTTTCTTTGTTCATTATTTTTCCCGAGCTGGTATCCGACACGCATTAATGGCACCAAAAAAATTAGTCACGTTATAATGAATTCCCATTGACGAGTTATTATCGCGTTAATTTTAACAGCCGTAATTTTCACTATTCCAATAGTTGTGTCTTCATATACTGAGAGACTCGTCAGTTTTAAAAGACGCCCAAATAAATTGTGTTGAGAGAGGCACACTTGTTAATCCTGACTTACCCCTGTACTATTAACTATGATACAAAAAAGCTGGACGAAAGGTGGTTAGTGTATTGGAGGATGTTTAAAATAAAAGCCCAATAAGGAAAATTTTAATTACCGAAGTCCCCGTTCTAAATAAATTTTACATTCATATAGTTGCATATTTTACAGACTATACGGAAGAAATGTATGTAATCAGATTTTAATAATTTGTTTTACAGGCTGCTGCGACTGACTTCAGCATCCCGAATAGGCGGTCTATATGACATGAATTCAGAGTGTGAACAGTGGTAGAATAGCTGGCCCTTATGTGCTTCATAATCTGCATTACATATAGTGTATAGCTGTATGCTTGAGCTTTGCAGGAATCACATCTTTTTTGTTTCTGATTGTAATGTATAGAAATGATGCCATCAAATCTCTATTTTAAAAATTAACCAAATCCTTATGGCCTATATACCAAATAAATGCAAATTAATCTAATTCATATAGTGTTTCTGACTTTCTGATGTTTATCAGTGACAAACTAGTGTCGTCTCAAGTTCAACCTCCCAGTTTATCTCACTCTTGCCTGACTTTTGTTTATACTCGTTTGCCAATGGGATGTTGCTACCGGCTCTCACAAGGTTATATAATGTTTTAGCCGTGTAAAGCTTTAAGAGATTTAGAGATAAGCGCTGTCAGAAACACGCGTCCAGACCAGCATGTCCTCTTGTTGCCCCATTTCTAAAAATAAATGATTGGGATTAGATTTTCAGTGCTTCTGTTAAAGGAAAAAAGCGGCCTACCTTACTCTGCATGACTGCCAGGTGTAGTGCAGCACTCTTCTACAGTGACCATTACCTTCTGTCAGTAAAGTCTCAGAGGGTTAAAGGCTAATCCCTCCGGCTGAGATCTCAGGCTGCCCTTGTTTGAGGTGCATCAAAGTTTCCTGTGTCCTGTAGGCTGGAACCATGCAGCTCCTCCTGAGACTTGATCTGCATACGGTCCAGCTATCGCATGTGAGTCCAACTGTGTTCATTCTTTCAGCTGTGCATTCCTTCTTTTCTTTTCTTAAGGCCTGATAATCAGATAAAGACACCCATACACACACACACACACACACACACACACACACACACACACATATATATATACATGTGTGTGTGTATATAAATAAAAATGCTGTATTATTTTTTATTTGTGATATGTCTGTTGTTGTTTTGTAACAGGTCAGGATGCATTTCAACTTGCAGAGATTCTTAGTATTATTAAAGCCAATTCCATTAAATTTGTGAAACCTTAGTATTCATTTTTGTCAGTTGAACCCTCTTATGAAAGTATGAGCCACCAGAGTAGGTTCACTGAATTTGATTATAGATTCCAGATGTGCCTGGAACTTGTCCCTCATGTTTTATTTTGATGGTAATGAAAAATGGAGATGCTGCTCCTGAATCTCCTGTACGTGTTTAGCATGATTGAGATTAAGTGAGTGGGATGGCTGTAGCACTAGGGACACATTTGGACCTCTTATGCCTGTGAATATGGATTCTGTCATCTTGGAGTATTCACATCCAATCTAGATGATAATGTTTTTGCAGAGGTTATGACTTGAAATGACTTTATTTTTTTGCTATTGTCTTTATTGGTATCTGCCTTTTCTCTAAAGGTCTGATTCAGGGGTCACCTACTCCGGTCCTGGAGGGCTACTATCCAGTAAGTTTTCTGTCCTACCTGGCTTCTGATGAGCCACACCTGCTCCTAGTATTTACCTGAGAACTAGTGTGGGTCACTTACTGGATGGTAGCCCTCCAGGACCAGAGTTGGTGACGCCTGGTCTGATTGAGCCATGAGTGTAGAATGTACTCCAATTCATAAAGGACCCAGCATATTCATTCTTTGCAAACAAATAAGCAATCAGGTCTATGGCCTACTTTCTTATAGTCATATACAAAATATGAGATACATACAATGTATGATGTACATTGTTAACAGCAGGGTGACTGGAGATTCATCTATTATTTTCACTGCTCAGGAGGTTTATGCACTGAACCCAGCTGTTTTTGTCTGTCTTTGAGACTTGACCAAAAATAATATCTGATGAATGGAATTTTTGAAAATTGTTTTGAAATACTATAGAGGTTTAACTTCACACAAAATTCACGGTTTGATACAAACCATCTGTGCAATATTGTTACATGTGGGATTTTTTTAAAAAACACAAACATAATTATGAATGGTTGCCAATACCAATGCATCTGTAAACACGTCTGAATGTCAAAACTTAAGAACCACTTTTTCCACTTTGTCATGGACAATGTGTAATATATTTGAATAATAATTAATTGAATATGTTAGATACTTTTATCTTTTCTGTAGATAAATTGTCCTTAATTTTCAAAAGATTTATTAAATTTGTGTATTTTTTTCTTTTTCCTCTCTAATGTTGACTTTAAGGTATATGAGTCAATGTTTGTAACCATTTAGAAATAAATTTAATTTTAAGTCTTATACAGTGGTACCTCAGTTCTCAAACTCATTAGAACTCGAATTTCTTTAAAGTCGAACTAACCAGTTCGAAAAAAAAATGACCTAGAACTCGATCTGAATCTCAGAAGTCGAACCGTGAACGCCGACCTAAGATAACTTGTACACGCAGGGAAATGAGTCACGTGGCACGTCTCTCAGCGGAAACAAAGGGTAAAGCTTCAGTCTCAGCCTCACAATCGCTGTGATATCATCGTGCATGTTTACACTAGCTGAATACATGTATTTAGACAGTAAAAATACATTTAGACAATGATAGACAATAACAGTAATTATTATTATATAATAAAATAAGATCAAGTCACATATCAAATTAATTAGCAAATGATTACATGGCAACATGAGACACATAACCATAGCCCCTGTTTTGACATGTGGATATCTACCTTATCAACTCTTACTTTTCTACCAAATACAGAAGAAAAGATAGAACAGAAGAATGGAAAAAATAGAATAATAATAATAAAATCGACTAAACAATAATAATAAGAGTACAATGGCAGAACCACTAGGCGTTATTATCTAGTGAACATGTTGCTTGATGAATTAATTATACTTATTATATGGCCGACTCCTTCTTTTTTGGGTTAAGCGTGGTGGGTGTGTTCATACTTATGAGAGGAGAATAGACATAACTCAGAAGTGCTTAATTTCTTATGACACTATTTAGACTTAAGCATTTGATGGAAGAATAGTTTCCTAAATTAATAAGTATACTTAACAGAGCAATATATCACAACTGAAACTCACAACATTCAGGTAAAAACAAATTTATTAACTTTGGCATTTCCTGGTGTTCCATCCAGTACTTGTAGAAATTGTACTACTTGGTGAGTGAGGGACAAGTACAGATTAGATAGAAAGATCAAAACGACAGGGCTGTCTGGAGAATACAATGCTGTCAGTTCTGACTGCAAGAAAATAGCCCACCTTGGATTTTTTTGACTCTGGCTGAGGCTGAATGCTTGTAACTATTCAAGTTAAAATATGCAACAGTACTCACTTAGAATTTAGCATTTAAAGTAAATTGTTTTGGTGGACAGCCACAATGAAATGAATGACTTCTGATTGATTGTGTTAAATGCTCCAGAATGCACATACTGTGTTACACTATATGGACAAACGCAACTGGAACACACCTCTCAATCACGGAATACAGGTGTTTCATTCAGAACCATTGCCACAGATGTATAAAATCAAGCACCTAAGCATGCAGTCAGGTTTACCTTTGTGAAAGAATAGGTTGTTCTGAAGAGCTCAGTGAATTCAAGTGTGGTACTATCATAGGATGCCACCTTTTATGTTTTCACTGGTAGATTTTCCACGGTCAACTGTAAGTGGTACATATTACTGCAAAATGGAAGCGTTTAAGAACAACAGAAATTCATAAAGTAACAGAGTGGGTTGCTGAGTTTTGAGGCGTATAAAAGTCCAAAAACACTCTGTTGACTCAATAACTGCAGAGATCCAACCTTCCTCTGGCATTAACCCCAGCAAAGAAAACTCTGCGCTGGGAACTTCATGCAATGGGCTACCCTGGCTTAGCAGCTGCATGCAAGCCTCATGTCACCAATCACAATGCCAAGCATCAGATGGAGTGATATAAAGCACGACGCCACTGGACCCTGGAGCAGTGGAAATGTATTCTGTGGAGTGCAGAATTATGATTCTCTGTCTGGCAGATTGATGGATGAGTCTGGATTTGGTGGATGTCAGGAGAACGTTACCTGCCTGACTGCATTGTGTCAACAGTAAAAGTGGAGGAGGGTTATTAGTATGGGGTTGTTTTTCAGGGGTTGGGCTAGGACCCTTAGTTCCAGTGAAGGGAACTCTTACAGTTTTTGTCAGTTACTTTGGTGCATTTCTCACAACAGATTTAACATTTGCATAACAGCGAGTGCAGTGAGAACACAGTGCAAATGGCAAAACATCATGGATGACCAGCAAAATCAGGTAACCTCTTCAAAATCCTTAGTCCATGCCTCAAAAGTAAGTACTTATGTCATTGAACATGTCAGCGCCATCAAAATCCCAAATCCATGAATCATCGACCCCGGACATGACAGTCAAAATGTAAAGTCATGTTATCAATATAAAATTGGCACAATCTAAACATTTTCTGAGGCACAAAACATCTGAATGACAAGGGCAGGAAACATAAAAATAAAAAAAACACTGATTGCGGGAGATTGATTCAAGAAGAATATTTTATTGATTATACAGGTATATTGTGACATACCATGCACTGCAACTGCAGTCTAGCAAAACTGCATTTCAATGCCTCATGCATAACAAATGTAATGAAAAAAAAAACAATTAAAAACCAAAAAGAGAAACGATATGTACATACTGAAACTCTAAATGCTTTCTACAATTGCTGCCGATCCTGTATATTGGGCCACATGTTCTCATCCACATCACAACAGATATCTTCCTTTGCAATGCAGCGTGGAAAGAACCTCCTAGAATGTCTTATCCAGCCTCTGCGGGTGTCTGCTGTTATATCCCCACACGCAGCTTCCATGGCAGCAAGCAGTGTCATTTGTGTATGTGGGTTACGGTCATATACCTTCCATGTCCAAGCTGAGAAAAACTCCTCAGTTGGGCTGAGGAATGGGGAATATGGTGGTAGGAATTCCATCAGCATCCTGGTTGGCAAACCATTGTCTGATTGGGTTGGAATGATGGAAACTCACATTATCACAAATGATGACATACTTTGGTACATTTTCTTGACCAATCTCCTCTTCAGGAACGAGCTCCCTGTAGAGGATATTTAAGCAGGTAAACAGATGTTGGGTGTTGTATGGCCCCACAAGAGGGATGCGAATGTGGACCCCATTGTCTGAAATAGCCGCACACATTGAGATATTCCCACCCCGCTGGCCTGGCATGTCAATGGTAGCTCTCTGTTCAATCAGATTATCTCCTTCCTTTGGCCAAGTTGAAGTCAGCCTCATCCATGTATATGAAAATGGTGCAGGAATCATTGTAGTAATCAAGTATTGTGAAAACATACCAAAAAAGTTTTGTAGAAACCTATAAAATACACTTGATAGCCAATGATATCTTGTTCAATACTTATGACTGCAATGACTTACACAAAATGAGAAGTTTGTCTGGAGACTATGCAAAAGAGGGCTAGCACAATGCATTTTGAGCATCGTGACATAAGCAACCGCTGATGTATGAGAATTGCACATAAGCATCTGCCTGAGTACTAAAGCAATTGCAAAATGACGAAAACACCCAGAAATTGCTGTTATGATCTGCACAACTGACTAAAGGTTGTGAGAATTGAACGAGCAGTTTTGAAAACTTCAATTCTGTTGTGAGAAATGCATCAAAGCAACTGAGAAAGACTGTAATGCTTCAGCATACCAAGATTTTTTGGACAATTCTATGCTTCCAACTTTCTGGGAATAGTTTGGGGAAGGCCGCCCTTCTCTGTTCCAGCATGACTGTGTCCCAGTTCGCAAAGCAGAGTCCATAAAGACATGGTTAGGTGAGTTTGGTGTGGAAGAGCTTAACCGGCCTGCACACAGCCCTGACCTCAACCCCATCAAACACCTTTGGGATAAACTAGAATGGAAATTGTAAGGCAGGCCTTCATGTACCGGATCAGTGTCTGACCTCACAAATGCTCTTCTGGATGAATTGGCAAAAATTCCCACAGACACACTCCAAAGTCTTGTAGAAAGCCTTCCCAGAAGAGTGGCAGCTGTTATAGCCTTGTGGATGGCTATGGATTTAGAATGGGATGTCATAAAAGTTGCTGTAGATATAATGGCCAGGTGTCCCTATGTTTTTGTCCACAAAATGTATATGCATTAAATCTGATGGAGGTGGCAAATCAAAAATTGAGCACAAATCCATTGAAAAGAAAATGATTTTTTGTAGTTTCTAATTCAACTGGCTATTTAAGGTATATTGTCGTGATAGTTAGTAAGTCTACATTTTTCTTCTAGCATTTATACCATTTCTAAAACCTTTTTAAGCACAATTGAATTAGCTGTGTTGTTCCCTTTTGTCATCCAATAAACATAAAATATAAAGAACAAGTTTTTCATATATGCATACTATACCATAGTTGTGATAAGGTATGTAAAATATTTAGTAATTAACTGATAAATAATCTCCAAGATTCTACACTGCTGGTTTTCACCATAAAGGTGAATGAATGTGCGTTTGGTCCCTGTGACAACAAAACTGTGTGGGTGGGGTTGTGTTGACCACTAAAGCAATAAACCAGAAACATGAAGCTGACCTGCAGTTAATGATTGTAACTGCTCAGTATTCCTGATCTTAGCTTGCCTGTTATGAAAGCTAATGGGTACAAATCTGTATTGAAATGATTACATTTCATAATTTATATAATTATATATAATTTCATTATTATTATTATTATTATTATTATTACATTTCATAATTTATATAGGATTGTCATCCTTTAGTTTTAGTAGATGTTTATATCCAAAGTGATTTACAGTTGAGAAAGCAGGGTTAGGCAGCCCCTGGAGAAATTTTGATTAAGGGTCTTGCACAAGGGTCAACAGGTTAATCACTCTGCCAGCTAAGGGATTTGAACCAATGCCCTTCTGATCCCAGGCAGTCCTAACCAGCAGAGTGTTATATGGCCCATACACCCGTTTTACCTGTCTATGTAACTGTTTGGTCCTTATTCTATTTCTTGCATTTCAGCCTGCAGATGTCGCTCTGGTTCCAGCAACAATATGATGGGCCTCTTCTCTGTCCCAGAACACACGATACTGAAGCTGTAAATGCCATGAGCGAAGACAGCACCTCCAAGGAGGAGGTGGACTCTGACTGCCTGGGCCTCACCAGAATGGTGGCAGCCATCAGTATGTTTCCTGCCAGAGAGCTGGACGCCAGTGACAACATATCCTGTGGGGTGGCGGACCTGGCTTGGAGAACACCTCAACCGCAGTACACTGGCAGAAGGAAGATGTCTCTTCAGGAGCAAGGGACGTACCAAAGAGTCCCTCGCAGGCCAACTATAGAGTCCAAGCGAGTGTCCATTTCTGATGACCAGGTCAGGAGTGCTCTGTGTCACACAATGTACCTTTGTTTTAAGTCAATAAGGGAGCCTGCTGAGCCACACACTGACCATGGTTCAATTACTGGAAGCCTTGATTTTGATAAAGAGAAAAAATTAGACCAATGTGGTGATGTCATACAATGAAGACGCTAATTGGTTAAAGAAATTAAATTCAAGCCCCTCCCTTGTTGATCCAGTGATGTGTTGAAGTTGGGAAAATCAGGATGTCTGATATAATCACCTGTCAGACACCTTAGCAAATTAACATTTTTCTTGCAAATTCTGTAGCAAGAGGTAGAGAGGTAAGGAGTGTGCATTGACACGGCATGTTGTTGCACCCACCACACAACAAACCACCCCAGGGATGAGAGCCATGAGTGCAGCCGTGGAGTGATACCTCAGCACCACACTAGATCAAATGGAAGGAAGAGTGTGAAGTTTTTTTTCCGGTGGCTGGAGTGCCAATCCTGCCATCAACCCCCAAGTTTTTCCCTGTAAGTTGGAGGACCTCCTTATAGGGCTAGATGTAGATTAACATCATACCCATGATGTAACAACTGCAGGTTAAGGGCCTTGCTCAAGGGCCCAATGGAGTAGAAACACTCCTGTCATTCACAGGATTTGATCCAGCAACCTTCCGATTGCAAGCACACATCCCTAACCTCAGAGTCACCACTCCGCCCCCATAGCAAAAGACACATATAATAGCATGAAGTTGTTTTATGAAAGCATGAGTCTGCCAGGACATATTTGCTGGCAACTGCATAGGAAATTATTACTCTCCTAATGGTACTGTATATCCGGTAGTGTCTGTCCTTCTTCTGTAATTGCTTGTCCTGTTCATGGTTGCAGGGGATCCATAGTCAATGGGCAAAAGGCAGGGCATGGCCCAGAATGGGTGCTCACCTGTCACACTATTCACAATTTAGTAACTCCAATTCACCTTCGCATATTTTTGGACTGTGGGGGCAAACCAGTGTCCTCAGGGGAAACAAGCCAGGGCAGAGACTTGAACCCTGCTCCTAGTGGTGTGAAAAAACAGTGCAAACCACTACACCCAAGTGCTACTCCCTCTTGTAGTATTTAAAGTAAAATAATACTGAACTTGTCCTAACAAATCACACATAAAGGTGAAAAAGTACTTATTTCATAATTTGCCCTTTATTGTTATTTAAGTAATACAGCTTTAAAATACAGTAGTACCTCAGAACTCGAACTTAATCCGTTCAGAACTCTGGGTTCAATTCCTAAAAAGTTCGAGTTTTGATCGAATTTTCCCCATAGGAAATAATGGAAAACCAATTAATTGGTTCCTGCCCCCCCCCCCCAAATTATACCTAAATATGTTTTTTTAGCATTTAAACACAAAATGAACCGGATAAAACAAGAAGAGCATATACTGTACTAAACAC
>JAODJU010000036.1:16715216-16729158 GCA_026776725.1 Gnathonemus echidnorhynchus
GCTTGTAAAGGGCGATGGCAATCCGCTTTTGGGTTGGAACCGGTGGTCGGTGGCAACCTGTGATGGGCGCAACATCAAGACTGATGAATCCACACAACATCTGGATTACAGCTTGAAGGTTCCTATTCACTCCAATCAACTCAAAGATGTACAATTTACAAGGGAGACATGCCTCAGTTAGGGTGTTCACTATAATTTGCAGGGCTGCCAATAATCATGCCACATGTGTTTTTGTTAAAAAATAATTATTTCTTGATGGTTTTGTTTTTTTTTTTTTTTTGAATAAATTTATTTCAGTGAAAAGTTGGATTTTTCTCATTTTTTCAGTGAGAGATGAAGCGAATTCACAAGAAGGTGGAATTTTTTCTTACCCTTGTAACTTGTACAAGGGGTGCCAATAATTGCGGAGGGCACTGTATTGTCAGTACGTTAGTGTCAGTATGCTCCAGAGCTCCACAATTCTAAATGATAATCTGTTCCCACTTTTGCATCGTCACTGACTGATAATTTTTCTTTAGCAAATTGATACTTCATGTCAAAGACACCAGTTTCAATACTGCAAGGCTCTACATTTAGATTGCAGTTTTTTCCAATCACTTTTTCAGTAGTTACAGAACATTGGTGTTATTTTCCAAAACTCTTGTCACAAAACACGGATGACTGAAATACACATTTTCCAGAACTCTTAACACATTTTTCATTTGCGTGGACACAATACACTTAAAACAAAGATCACTTGTTTGTAGAACTTAAATCACCAGTTCAAATTAACACAACTGAACGTCAAAGTATTTCCATTTCAAAATAAAATTCATTCATTGCATATGTGATGACTGTCTGCTCATTTTATTACAGTGATTTAACTAGTAAAGGATACAACTACTCTAAATGATAAGTACCTGTTACATTCCACTTAAAGCACAGTGAGAACTGAGGAACAATATCCCAGGTTAACATCAGAAAAGTATCACCATAATGAGATCAATTGACACTAATTTGTTACTGATGATCACTTTCACCTTGTGGAATGAGTATAAATAAGTGGAATCCACAGTGACACTGAAGTACTAGAACATGGAGCAGGCAAGTGGTCAAGTAGGACTAGGGAGGCACAGTGCACATGGGACTGGCAGGGGACAAGCACCACACCTGAGAGGTGGTCATGGGCCTCGTGTTAGAGGAAGACTTGGGCCTCATCAGAGAGGTGGTCATAGGCCAGGTTTCAGAGGTGTGGGTGTCCGTGGTCGAGGACAAGGTAACAGAATAAGATAGCGGCAGCAACAGCATAGAGCATCGAATGAGATCAGAGCAATAGTTGTAGACCTGGTCATAAATCAGGGTAGAAGATCAACTGTGGCCTCAATCATCAGAACCTTCCGCAATGAGAACCAGTAAGTCTTCAGAGTGCACTACAATAAACATAATACTGTAGGCCACTCTTAGCTATCAGATGACTGTATACTACATGCCAGAGTGCAGAACAGAGTTATGTGACCATGTAAATGTGTTGTAGAGTTTGAAGTCTAGTTTCTCCTTTAATTTGTCCTACAGAATAAAAACTAAAAGTGAGGATCTATTATTGTTTAAAATAATTTTTAGGCCTATATGGTATGTATGGTATGTTTTGTGTCTTTATTAAATTGATCAATTATAATCATGTTAATTCATGTGTTGAAAGGAGTTTGACAGTAGTCAATGTTTAGTACTGCTGTAAGGTAAACACTACCAGGTTACAAAAATTCAAAATGGTTAATGGTTGAAAATATTCAATCATAATTTAGAAAACTAATCAAAAAGTAATCAAATGTAATTAGTTACATTACTTTCATATAGTAATATACACTACTATTACATTTTAAATAGAGTAACTTGTAATTGTAACAAATTACATTTCCAAAGTAATCTTCCCAACTCTGGTGTTAAGTATGTTTCATCAAATGTGCCAAGCCAAAGCAATCAAGAAAAACTGTAAAATATACGTAAATTTGTGTGAAGCAATGTGAAATTATGTTCTGCTGTGCAGAAGTGACATTATGGTGTAGGGATTACACTTCTTGTGTTGCAAATGTTATTTGTCATTTGAGAAATGCTCCAAAGCAATCGAGAAAAACTGTAAGGTTCTTCTCAGTATGATGTACTTTTATCTCGCGGCTCGCTAGATAAAACTTCATCTCTCCTCTCTGGATCGCTGTTTTTTGGAACCTTAAAGGATCCTTCACCTTTGTCACTAACTCTGCTCTGCTGTTGTTACAAACGCGGCCAAAAAGCAAAGACAGCAGCACACACTGAGCATCACACCTCATGGGAGACTGTATCACTGTGGTGGATGATGGCCCTTGCTTTATGCGGATGGTACCATGTGAAGTTATATGCAATCCTCCTATAGGGCGGGCTGACATTAGAAATTTACAAACTGCTGCTAATGTCTTGGTGCGACATACCACAGGACACCTTCAGAGTCCAGCTTCGACGGGTCAGAGCTGCTTTAGCAGCACAAGGGTGATCTACACAATATTAGGCAGGTGGTTTTAATGTTATGGCTGATTGGTTATTGGTCACAAGAGAGGATGACAAGGCAACACAAAACTGTTAATATCTTCACTTTTGTGCATGTTTAAAAATGTATAATGCACGGCTTGTCATGCACTAACCCTTATGTAATACAGGGGAGTGTTAGAAATGTCCCAGGGTAAAATAAAAGTATATAGAAATGCCAAGATTATGTAGTGTGCATGTTGACTTCAGATTATTTTTGTGTGTTCTGTCTAAAAGTTAATATACCAGTGATCCAACTATTGATGTACATTGTACTTTTGTCTTCTGGGATAGGCTCCAGAACCCCAGCGAACCTGAATAGGATAAGCAGTTACAGAAAATGGATGGATGTATTTTTGTCTTTAGGCCGCCCCCCTTCTAGAGGACCAGAGGGTTCCCAAGGACAGGAAACAAGGTTCCTTGGCCCACTTGAGATGGTCTACCAGGAAATTGCCATATTGAAGAAGCTGGACCATTTGAATGTTGTCAAACTGGTGGAGGTGATGTAGGTCCTGCTGTACTGTAGTAGCAGTGTTCCTTGAACAAATGGATTGTGTGATGGTTGTTTTTTGATTTTCCTACATGCTACTGTTCTTTTACTAAATGGTTAATTAGTTTTGTTCTTATGCAGGTTCTTGATGATCCAGAAGAGGACAACCTTCATATGGGTAATGCTTAACTGTGCTAATATTTAAAATTACAAGGTTCCAATGAACTTTTGAAAATTTTTGACACCTTAACTGATTTTATGTACTAAAACAAAATGATAGATACAGATTCATTTTTAAATTTGATGTTCTTTTAATATGAATATGGTATGCCAATTATATTATGATTTGTTTTTATTTTACATGAATTTAAGACGTTATTATGGACTAGACATGACTTAATTGCATCAACAGTGGTTTATTTATTCCTTATCTTTGTAGTATTTGAGTTAATGCAGAAAGGGTAAGTATTTCAAAGTGAATGTTAATGTAGAGTATCAAATTACTGTGAGTGTGTATATAAATGCAATTGTGCAGTGCAATTGTGTTGCATATATACATATACACATATAGTTGAAAGTAGGGCTGCTTCATTTTGGCATTAGAATTCATTCATAAGTCATTAGAATTATTGTGCATTTATTTAGCTTGCAAAAAAAAAAAAAACCTTGTCTTTTTACGAGTGGATTTCCTTGAATATAATTCAACTGAGAAACAAATAAAAGGAGCTGGAAGAGGGTTGCTCTGAATTTATAACACAAAATTTGACAAAGCAAAACGAAATGTGGCACAATCATCTTGATTATTTTTGTTTTGATAATTATTGGAAGCCAAAATTGTAACTGAAATTAATATTCAATTAATTCTGCAGCCCTACTTCAAAGTAGTTTTTGGCCTTGAAGAGGAAATTGCTGAGATAAACCTGGCAGCAAGTGGAGTGGTAGGAAGAGATGTGACTGCTAAACAGGTCTGATGTTTCTGCCTTTTTTCTGCCTTGTCACTGCTTGACCCTCTAACTTTACACAGGCCTGTAACAGAAGTACCAACAGACAGCCCACTGAGTGAGGAGCAAGCTCTCCTATACTTCAGAGATGTTGTCCTGGGCATTGAGTACTGTGAGTGTCCCTGGGTCCATACAATGAAGAGCAGCTAAAGCGGGCAATAATTTGAGCTGTAACATTTATCATTCTTAATAGCAGCAGAAACCAAGGCTTTTGTATTACCAACTGAAGAAAACTTCAGTGTACACTAGTGCATGATGGGGGTTGTGCTCTAAGTTGGTGCAGTTGCAAAAGTAGGGTCAACCTGTATCTGGAGCAATTGGGGTTAAGAGCCTTGCTCAAGGGCCCAACAGGATTTGAACTAGCAACCTTCCAATCACTAGCACATACAAACCGCTCAGCCATACATCGCCTCAATAGGGTGATGTGACTGAGAATTTGACACAAAATTCAGGATGCCATGGAGATGTGGTTTCTGAATTGTAGGGCTGCCACTAACGATTATTTTTTATGAATCAATCTATCAACTATTTTACTGATTGGTCGATTAATTGAAATGATTAATTTTCCTCCAGAACTTCAAAAAGATGGTTTAATTTGTTAATTTTATTTTGACAACAGCACACTGTATGTTATTGCAGGGCTTTAGATGATGGACGTCAGCTTTTCTGCACTATTAGGACATTGTTTTCACCCACAATTCGATAAGCAAATTAGTAGTATGCCTAAACTATTAATGAGAGTTAGTAATCTGTATAAATTCAACATATCTTTATGTTTGTTAAACTCATTTTTATTTTAAATGACAAATCATTTTCTTTTATTTAGTGCCCATTTTATTGTTTTTAGTTACAGTATATTTTAGCCTCAACCTTTTCTCAAAGATGATAAATGAAGATTCTAAGGTAGCAGGCAGACAACTTTATGGCTTTAATATTGAGTGCATTCGGCAGCCACAAGGACAAACGATATTTAAAAGCTCTCCGTTCTAATGGTAATTTAATAAACATGAATAGTGCCATCGAAAACCACCTGTTTGTTTTGTGATAATTTAAACTACTACCATAATTATGTAGTGATATTAAAGGAGAACATTTGTTATAATGAACTGAAGCATTTTAGAAATCGTAATGGTAATTTCATTAAAATAATAATTTTTAAAAATGATGCGTCGATATAAAATGCTGATGTTGACGCATTTTCAACATCGACGCCATCGACTACGTCAACTAGCCGTGGCAGCCCTACTGAATTGTATAAATTATCTAAAAAGACAGCTGAAAGTAGGGTAGAGTCATAAGGTAAACAAATGGGTTGTATATGAACAATACACTCTCCTATAACGTGTTTTGATTTTGTTTATATGTTAGGGTAACAGATATGCGATATTTGCATTCATCTTCCATCTGCAAGAAAACAGCACACAGCTGCATCCTCACACGTAGAGACACACGGAACGCACGCAGCAGAAACAGCCAGTTACTGCATCAGTTCACCACATGTTTCATCCCATTTGTGTTTTTTTGCTATTCTATTCTTCCTCGTTTGTTTGACAATGGAAAGGCGCTCATTATTGGCCCAAAACATATCTATGCACCCTGGTTAAAAAACCAAAGCAGTGAGTACAAAAGGAAAACTTTAAGTATGTTTTAAGTAAGATGAGAAGCTTGAAATATTAAATTAAGTGTTTCAAATGGAATGAGAGGACGCAATACCAAAACCAAGAAATGGAGAAGGAAATGGTAATCATTCATCTTCCGCTTCACAGAATCCCTAAATTTATCTTCAAAAAAGTATCTATATATTTATCTAGCTATGTGTCTATCTGATTTGTTATCTAAATTTTACAATCAGCAGCCTTCTGATAGCCGCATCCAGCAGTAAACTTCAGGTCTTTTTTCAAGTTAAACTGCCACTGTCATGGCGTGGGCAGGAAAGAAGTTGGGGATCCACAGAGCGTTAACAACAGGAGTTAAGGTGGAAAAAAAAACGTAAAAACATGGAATAAACACAACTAAGCAAATACAGGGAAAGGACTGGGCAATTGACTGTATTGGCAGAGTGACACATAGTAACATTTACAAACACACTAATGTAGACAACGAAAACTAACAAAGGGCAGGTGTGGACTATGACCAAATCGACATATCATGCAGGAAGGCACAGGATAACAAGAAATAACTGGAATACATTATGATTAATAAACAGAGGAAACTAGGGAACATTAATCAAACACTTGGAATTATGTTAGGAAAAATAACTAGGGAGAAATGTAAAAGCAGAACCAAAATTAAAGAGAGCACAAGCCGCATAAACTAAAACAAGGACACAAAACAATGTCAGGCACAAGGAAAACAGAAAACCAATCAATACAAAAAACAGGTGAGGCTGGCCTCCTCGAATCCATGACCGGAGGGGTTAAGCCTCTGAGGCCGCACACTCAACACATACATAGAGCTAGGTGGGGAGCTGGGAAAGACACTAGGGACTTAGGATGAAGACAGAGGAGTGAACAGGATGGCCAGCGACACCTGCTGGCCAAATGGAAACAAAGCACTTAGGATGGGCACCAACCCTGACAGCCACAATGATTGTATGATTTTTAACTTATTAGCTATTTATTATTTATAACACTGTTCTGTCATTCTTTTCAGGTTCCTGTCTTTTTATGTGATATAACGTTTTAAGTGTTTTTCCTCAACTAAATTTACCCCATGCTGTGAGTTTGATACATGTATTTTCAGCAACAGGGGGTGTCACTAGGGGTCATTTAGGGGGCTTAAAATAGTTCTTTAGCCACCCCCCCCCCCCCAACCCCCAAATAAATGTACACTAATTAGTTGAAACTGTGTGTTTCATTTTCATGAAAACAGACCCCCCTAATAAAGGTATAGCACCCTTTTCTTAAATATCTAGTGATGCTCCAGTTGAGCAGGCAATGATTGTTTACATGTGATTGGCACTGTGCTAACATTTTGCCCACCTCATTCATGTCAATCACAGTACACTTTCAGAAGATCATTCACCGGGATATAAAACCCTCCAACCTGCTTCTTGGGGATGATGGGCATGTGAAGATTGCAGATTTTGGGGTCAGTAATGAATTTGAGGGCAGTGATGTACGGCTGTCCAGCACAGCTGGGACACCAGCCTTCATGGCCCCAGAGATGCTGACTGACCATGTGCAGAACTTCAGCGGGAAGGTGCGAGCCACAAGGGTCTCTGATATGTTACTGCTAAAGCCACAATCATCACTCTTTCTTGCGCTGGTTGCATTAAAAATCCAGTTAAGCAGTAACGCTTATAGAACTTAATATTACATTAGATGGTTCACGACTACAAATTGTACACAATCTGAGAAGAAAATCAAATCCTAAATAATGGTATGTAAGTACCATGGAAGTACTTTGTAGTTATAGTTAAGAAAACCGTAATATTGAAAAAAGCCCATGTAGACATCATTGTATGGTACTGTCATTAACTATGACCAACATGGCATTTTTACGTGAACTGCATAGTTTTCCTTTTTTCTTTCCCCTCAGGCACTTGATGTATGGGCTCTGGGAATAACTCTGTACTGCTTTGTGTTTGGGAAGGCAAGTCACTGGTAACAGATTACCCATTTCATTATAGAGGGAGTGCAGCTTGACTGCACAGCTCTAATTGGCTCAGTTTTTGAGTCCTTTGATTACATTTCAAGCGCTAATACCACTGAATTCAAGCACTCCTACCACTCTAACAGGATATTTCTGTATCCCCTTGTGTCTGCAGTGCCCGTTTATAGATGAGAACATTCTGGTCCTTCACAATCAGATCAGGACCAAGCCTGTGGGTTTCCCAGACACGTAAGCTACTGAACACATCTGGAATACAAGTCCCTATGCTGCCTGTGAAAGCTTATAGGATGTTCTCCCAAACTACAGTTACTCAGGTCTCCATATGACTCTTAATCCCAGATTTGGAGCAGTTTGGTTTTTGTCACCTCCTGTCTTTTTTGATGGTGGTACATAACCTGAAATTATCATTTTTTTCCAGGCCAGTTATCAGTGGCAGTCTCAAGGGGTTGATATTAAGGATGCTTGATAAGGATCCAAATATGAGGATTACAATTCCTGAAATCAAGGTCTGACAGGGCTGATGTTGCTGCATGAGCTCCTATATATAACATTTTGTTGTGTATTGTCTAGAACTCAATGATTATTAAATGTCTGAAGCTGGGCTGAACATTTACATCCATCAAAGCTGTATTGCAGAACTATCCATAAGCTCATCTGTAGTTATTTACTTAAAAAGGTCGAAGAAACAATGTAATATTAATTTAGATTATTTGGTTGATTATAAATGTTTCTGAAGGTATGAATTGAAAGGAAAATAATTCCTCCATACTATGATAGCCAATGGGCTGCATGATAATCATTTTTTTAAACTATCATAAAGTGAATTTTTTGCTAGAAATATTCTGATATTTATAAAGCAAAAAAGGAGTTTTTACCCAAAATAAGCTAAAGCCAAATATAATTTATTATATACAACTAGAGTACATCAAATAAGGTGATACTGATGCAACTACTTCTGCCAATAAATCACATGCTTTTGATCAATATCATCTATATGTAATCCAGAATATTTCCATACAATGAAAGGTAAATGGATTATAGTGACCCGTTCTTGTTCCCTTTTTTCCTGTCCACTAATTTCTCACAAAATATGAGTGATTTAAATTGCACGGATGAAAATTTTTATGCTTAGCTCGGACAGTGCATGCAGAACTCATGCAGAAGCAGTGATGGTAAAGTCTCGTAAAGTGGTGATAAAGACTTTCAAAATACATTTTTTAACAATTGAAAAGGAATAATCATTAAAATTGCAAAGTTTGCTAAGTTTTATTTCCTATGACAGAATAAAAATGTTTTCGCGAAACTTAACCCCCCATAACTGCATAATGAAGTTATGAAAAAGCCTGATATCAGAGCAGCTGAATGTTGCAGTCCATTCAATGTGAGAACTGCATATGCACGTCATGCAATGTTGGCATTAATATTGCACATCGCCCAACCCTCAATGACACATTCGCACATTATGTCATAGATGTTCATCTCAAGGTTGTGACTTGTTCCCACTGACAATATTCCATAATCCACCACATTATCCACATAATGTCATTTTTTACTCTCTCCTGGTAGCTGCACCCATGGGTGACCAGAAATGAAACAGATCCCCTCCCGCTGGAGGAGGAGCACTGCACCATTGTGGAGGTGACGGAGGAGGAGGTGCAGAACTCGGTGAAGCTCATCCCCAGCCTGTCTGCTATGGTGGGACAACAATGCAGCTTTAAAACTGGCATAAGCTACAAGTTATAAGTGTGAACTGTCTCAATAAAACACTAACATTAGCACTGGAAGTTAATTATTGTAGTGAATCAGGCAGTAATTTATTTTTATCAATTGCGAGTTTTTCTAATAAGACTGGAATCATGATGATAATCATCATCATTACAATATACATTGAAAATGACTTTTTTGTCTTATCAAAAGTCATGGAGGATGCTTCCTTATTGCCATTCCCCTGTGTGTCACTTTCACCCTGGTCTCCCTGAAATTTTCTCTGCTTCTGCCAGATCATGCAGATTCTTTTCCATACAGATCTTGGTCAAAGCCATGCTGAGGAAGCGTTCCTTCAGCAACCCCTACAAGAACCTTGGGAGAAGAATGAGATCCATGTCTGCTCCCGGGAACCTGCTTGCGTAAGTATAGACTTATGGTACACAATTCATACTCCAAGCAGCAAACTGAAATTCCAGACACTTCTGCTTTGCCATAGCTCCACTGACAGATGCCCTGAGGACAATCATCCTTCTGCTCTATGTGCCAAGTCTTGCATAGCTAGGAAATTGTTGTACTCATGTCGTGTTGCATTACCATGAAGCTACCTGAGGTGACCTGTACATTTGTAATTCATGAGGTGTAGATTCTACCCCCTACTGGTCAAAATACTTGCACAGCTGTACCTATATGGATCTTGAAATATAAATGTGGGGTTTTTTTCTAGTTGCACAAAGATGGATTATTACACATAATCCCTTTCATCTTGCTTTGGCAGAACTCCAAACTTCCCCTTTCCCTACTTATTTTATAATTTTTATAGTGCCTATTTTTATTAGTGCTTTTCCTAATACAGTTACCCAAAAAGGTGTTTAAGGAACGGTGACACTTACAATAGCAGTTAATTTAGTTTCTAAATAATATTGAGTGTGGTTGGCCTGCCATAACACAGCGTCCTGAAGTGTGGCGCTAGCTGGGGAGTGTTAAAGAGAGAATCACGCTTGATGCATTGCCTGATATAGCCTGCTGCCCGCAGGGCAGAAAGAAGTGGGTGTTTCATAGCTGTAATCCCATGGCAGTATGCTGTGTGTGGAGAAAAAAAAGCAAGATTACAGAAAAGGTCAGAAAAACAGAAACTTCTGTGGTATGTGCTGGAGAAAAATATCCTGTTTGTTTCATGAGACAAGCTTGTGCCACATCTGCTGTATGAGTTCCGTAGAGGGAGCCTGGGGTGACCTGCCTGCATGTCTCTCTCTCCTTCATTTGCAGAGACACACGGCTGTTGCGTTCCTCCTCGAAACTCCATCCCTCACTAAGGTGACTGTATGTGTTGCCAGTAGTCCATTCAGCTGGGAGGTAGAGTAAATGTGTGGCTGCCATGCCTTCTGTGGAGAACAGGTTAGGCATTGGGTTTTTGGCTGAATGAGAGAGTGTGTGATGTGCAGTATGGACACATTGGGGACACAGACTGGTATAGAGGTAGACCAGGCATTTAGTCAGGGAGGCTTGGTGGACCATGGATTTCGGTGAGGATTGCAGATATGTATTCTGCTTCTCTTTCTGCCCCAACAGAGCCTGCAGTGTGAACAGTGGTGGGAGCAGGGAGGGGGAGCTGGAGGAACTTCAAGAAGATGAGCCCACATCCTGAAGATCTTCTCCTGTTCTCAAAGATCTCCTCATTTCCCATCTCATATTTAAATATTGCATATTTAAGTATATTAACACTGCATAATGGTCTTGACATTCTGTTAATATAATTCTTCATACTCACTGATCTAGAGATCCATAACTGAACTGTTTATCAGCTGCATTCATCTAACTGTGAAAAAGACTATGGTAGCTATATATTGATTTAAAGATGTTTTTAGCGAACATCTTTGCAAGGTGTGTATGTGTATACTGTATGTGTCTGTAAATCTTTGATATCTTAATTGATACCTGCTAATTCTCTAATTTTGTTTATTTGGTCATGTACCAATAAATAAAGTTAAGCTTTCTTTTGTGGACCTAGGTTCTGTTATTAGAATTCTGTTTTATCTCCTTTGTGCCATATGATGTTTACTATAAAAGCATATTTACAATTGTCATTTTTGAAACACAATAGGACTACTTTTGTATTATCTGTGTTTGTCTCACCGTGTTCTTTTTTGTTACAGATAGGACCCAAAAATAAACTGAGACCTGAAGTTTCAGGCTCTCAGGTGCCAAAGTTGGAGTACATTTAAATTTAACTTACCCTTGAATCACGAGGTAACTCAATAATTATCTCAATAAAACTAAAAACAGCTGTGAATGATATATATGGTGCTCTAGGACTGAAGGGGCTAACCCCTTGTCTTGATAGTTTATATAACTGGTGGATATTAGGACCCCTACATTCTGCTTGATGGATTATATAGGGTGTAGGAATAGTGTCAGGTGGGTGTGGAACCATGCTGATGCAATGGCATTGTGACAGTCGTACTTTCTTCCTGCAGTCAGATTCTGTGTTGGGTTGAGGTCTGGGTTCCTAGCATGCTACTCAAATAAACTAATATTCCCATTGTTTTCTTTGGCATGCTTAATAATATTGCATATTATTGTTGATGTATTAGAAAGTGTAAACTGCAACCATGATCTAATCATTTTTAATGCCCGGATACACTGTGGAATGTCATTTCATATGGGGAGACCCAATAGGTGCCCAGAAAACATTCTCCACACAAGCACACCACCTTCACTAGCCTGTGAATTGAGACCAGACATGTGGAAACATGGAATCATGCTGTTTATGGCAAATTATCTCTATCCTTCAGCATGAAACAACAGGAACTGGGATTCATCAGACGAGTCAATTTTTTCCCACCAAAATTGGTGAATACCTGCCCACTCAAGCCATTTCTCATTTTAACCTGAATGGATTGGAGCTCCGTTGTCATACTGCTGCCGTTTTCTTGACAGACCACAATGACAGGGAGGAGATGTATGTTCTGAGATGCTCCTTTTGCACACAGCTGTTCTATTTCCCTATTATGTACTCACTTGATATCCCTTTTTCAGCTTAAATGATTTTTTGAAGCAGTTTGTTAACATGAAGAGGGTGATGGACCTAATGAAATAGGCCCTGATCATCTACTGTAATAATATTTGTAATTGATGTGTAAACCCTCTCTTTGATGGTTTAATGATGTACAGTTGTCTCAAAAATTCATTATGTCTAATATAACATAGCTTAATATCTCAGACATAACGCAATGTAAGACTACCAAGCAGAATGCAGGGCGCAGCTGCAAAGATACTTATCACATGATAACTGGGGGGTCTGGAACCTATTCCAGGCGGCATAGGACATGTACAACCTGACTGGAGGCATGTCCATTCAGAGCACACATGCATACACTATGGGTTATTTAGAGATGCTAATTACCTGATAGCACATGTTTGGACTGGGTGAGACTATGTGACACAGGAGGAACATGCTACCTCCTAAAAGAGATGCTAACAGAGAGATAGACATGCTGACTCCATAGAGGGCAGAGGTGGGATTGATGTTGGCTTTCAAAATCTAAGATTTTGACCTGATTCTAATTTTATCATAAACTTTTTTCTCAAAAATTGGTCAGATATGTAGCTTAACAATAACCAACCATCCACCCTTCCATCCATGCATCCATCCATCCATCCATCATCTAACCACTTATCGTGGTTAGGATCACAGGATATTATAATTTATAATACATGCATAGTGTATACTGTACCTTTATGTGCATATCTCAGCAGCCCTGCAAAGGTATCAGTATTCACATCAACACGTAACAGAAAAACATCATAGCCCTGTCTGCAAACTCACATAACAGGAGTCCAGGGGACATTTATGCCCACTAGCTAAAAAGAACATTAACACACATTGTCATATATCTATCCCTGGAAAGACGCCCAAGGAACATGGAATTGACTTGTATTCCCTCCGGTGAGTTACATTGCTGGGCATTACTCCCTCTAATTGCTCAGCATCAATGCCTCCTGTCAGCTATGTGCCTACAGACAAACAGCGTCGTGCTCCCAGTGTGTGATAAAGTCTGAGGAGAGAGAAGCAGACACTGACATGTGTGTCCGGCTTTGCATATATAACATGTATAAAATCATGAGCCACTGGAAAGCCTGAACTGAAATAATAAAAACAATTTAAAAGTTAAACAGAAAAAAAAAACTTTCTAAAAGAAAATAAATACACATTGATTGATTTTAATATGGCTAAACAGTAAAATAAATTGACTTTTTATCTTCATTATTATCTTTTAATTTTGAACTTATTCAAACGTAATTCATTTCATTTGCCAAATACTACAAACATTATTTTCACAATTCACATGAAATTAATTTGGGTTACTTAAATGTCCAGCAGAGTTTTTGCCCATTCCAACTGTTTGATGGCGGATGTTCCCTTTTGTGACTGTGGGGCCATATGTCACAAAACTGGAGAGGACATTAAAATTTGCTTTTCTTGTCTTCTTTGTACATGCATAAGTGTCACACAGAGCCCCCCCCCCCCCCCAAAACACAAGGATTCCAGAGAACATGCAAACTCCACCGGGACCCTGGTATAGGATTCAAACTC
>JAODJU010000036.1:16729258-16745315 GCA_026776725.1 Gnathonemus echidnorhynchus
GGCCCCTTGCTAATAGCAAGAAGTAATTAAATGTCCCAAATATCTCTGACCTGGTGTAGCATATTTTCTCCAGAGGGAGGTTTTTAGCACATAAAGGATGCCTTGTGTTAATTATGTTAGTGTCATGGACCAGGGCGGATTCGGCATGGTGCAGACTGGGAAGGAGGTGAACGACCCACTTGCGGCTTGCAGGGAAACAGGGGTTTATTAACAAAAACAGAAAACACCAGGAACACTATAAAAAACAAAAAGGACCATGAGGGGTCAAAAGCTAAAAGGGATAAACAAAGACTAATGGGTCAGGGCAACAAGGGGCAGGGGGGCAGAGGGGTGGGCAACATACATCATACAATGAAGCACTAAGGGACTGAACTCAGGCAGGGACTTAAATATTAAGGGTAACAAGACTAACACAGGGCAGGTGAAACTAATTAACAAGGGTTGGGAAAGGAGACCACAGATGAAACTAATAATTAAATCAAGGGACTGGGAGGGGAAAAAAGGAAACAGAATGTAACACTGTGAATGACAGACCGGTAGAAACACAATCAAAGGCACAAAGGCAAAAAACCAAAACCGAATACAAATCAAAACACAGGGACTTGAAAACTGATTCAATTGAAACACAAGGGAACAAAATCTACAAAAACAGAGGAGGCGGGATAAAACACATGACAGAGGAGTTCATAGGCAGCTGCATGCTCAATAAGTTGAACCATGCGGCCAACAAGGAGCTGGGAAAAACACAAAGGCAGACAACAGGAGGGACAGGATGGTCAGCAACACCTGCTGGCCAAACGGGGAAGGGACACGAAAGACTGGGACAAGAGGAGCTGACCCTGACAGGTTAGTACCGGTTGACAAATAAAGTCTTGCCCAATAATTCAGCACAGAGCAGTGGTGAAAAAGACCAAACATGTCTTGAAATTATTTCTCATGCCAGCTAAAAATGGTTTTATCATTTGCAAGGATAAGATCTGCATAAGTGGATGGATAGTTGTAGATGTGGTCTCAAAGTACTGTGCTCCTGAATAAAGCTAAAATGATGGTAGTTTATCAGGCCCGGTCACTGAATGTTCTTCTCAATTTCATGTGATTATGCACGGAGACCAGTGAAAGCTTAGCGTCTCATCTGTACAAGAAGGAGACAGAACTTAATTTGTTAAAGGAATTGCAAAGAATGACACCCATTGTTTAAAGAATGACAATAATTTTTGTGTTTTTCAGTATTAACAACAGAGTGATACTGCCATCTACAGGAGAGCATGTATTCTCATTGAAGTTTATAATACTCACCATCAAAGTGTATATACTGTACATATACGTAAACAGTATGTATGGCTATGGGTGGGCACAGACTGGGCAGTGCCAACACAAATGGATCAGTTGCCAAACAAACACATTGGCACAATCCCCCCATCCACAACTGCCCACCAGTGGACCCCCCAAGTGCTCTGACACGAATGCCAACCTGGTAATGCCCTTGCTGTACACTTGGAGAAGGTTTCTGAATGTCTGCCCCAGCACATACCGTCCCTGTGTGCTACTGCCTGCTAAACAGTCCCTGTGGGAGGTGCTGAAATGTTATGGGGCTATTTGGTCCCTGTATGAACGGTTTGTGTCCACATCCTTGGCACAAAATAAAAGCCATTCAGAGTGGGCGATGCCCTCTGGCATGGGTGTGTCTTGTCTACTCTGCCGTTGATGATTTTCATGGACAGGTCATCAAGGTACAGCTACACCTGGAAGGGTATCCAGTTTGGGGGCCAAATTTGATATCCCTGCTACTTGCAGATAATGTTATGCTTCTGGCCTTATCTGACCAAGACCTCAAACACACACAGGGATGAGAATCAACGGCTCCAAATTTGAGGTCATAGTGCTCTAACTAAAATTATGCCTTGGATAATAAATAATAGTAAAAGTTCTTTACAATTATAATATAAAAAGCAAGCAATTTCCAAAAAAAGAACAAAACACCAATTTGGACTCCTGCTCTAAAAAAGACATTGATCACCCTTTCCATTCAATAAACAGACATCATTACTTCTATAAGAAAGAAATGGAACTGAGCTGCAAGCTGTGTTGCCATGGTAATAGCTGTTGCATGGCTGATAAGACTGTGAACATGTTTTGTATCTTATCAATGGAACATTGCAAGAATTAATTTTTAGATTGCATGAAATACTGAAGAGTACTAATTTTTCTTGATAACCATCAAATATTTTGCCCCTATTTTTTCCGTCTTACAAACTCCACAATCACAGCATCACTATCAATTGTTCATACCTTATAATATTTTTATGATTGTGAACAAAAAACTTTCATAAATTCACTGTAGTAGTAGCTATAACATAGGTGAATATTACTGGGGGTGCAATCGCACCCCCTACTGGTCGGTAGAAAATGCTATTTGAATATACATCCATTTTCTGAAACTAATTGTCCTATTCAATGTTGTGGAGGAGGGGGGGGGGGCGTCCTGGAACCAGTGGGCACAAGGCAGGGACCCACACAGGATGGGATGCCAACCCGTGGCACCTTCACACCTCTGGGCAGTTTGATAACTACAATTAGCCTCAGCATGTTCTAGGATTGTGAGAGGAAACCCCATGAGGATACAGTGGCAACAAGCAAACTGCAGACACATGGAACCCTGGCGGAGGCTTGAACCCAGGTCCCTGAGGTGACAGTGCTAACCACCACACCACCCCCTATCAATAATACTAAGATAAAACTAAATTATACTGAAAATGTGTATTTAAAAATAAAGCTCATGTTAGTCATTTGAATGTGTAATAATAAGTTACAGTAAATGTGTTTGTTATGTATTTTACAAACTTTTTTTACCTGGATGAATGATTGACTGTCTCACCTTGTACCCCCTTGTAAGTGCTGGTCAAGAGTCAAGAGTCGCCTATGAGCTATAGTTTAATGAAAATACAATATGTCAGATGGATTCCAAGCTGCCAGAGTTGAGTGTTTCAGCCTGGTGTTATTATTGGCATGATAGTACAATAGTACAAAATGAAAGATACAAAAAAGGAGAAAAAAGGATGTGTATTTTACATTCTGAAGGTATTACCTATGTTGATATTCATAGAATTTAGATGATCAAACCTGTTCATATGGAGGACATCTTCATGGCCACAAATATGTGAAGGCACATTGCCTTCTTGCAAATTACACTGTCATATTCTCATGCAGCATGTAGGCCTATAAAAATAGTTTGTACCAAGGTGTGCCAGAGATTAGTCCCCAGGTTACAAATCCCTTCCCTAAGTCTGTCTTGAAGTCCAATTTGTAGGTAAGTCAGAAAAAGAATAATACAGTACAAAATAACAGTAATAATAATGATGATGATGATAATAATAATAATAATAATAATAATAATAATAAAGTACTAATAAAAGTAACTACATATAGTACTGCAATGTACCTTGAACCAACAAACTGCTGAAGAAGCACAATGTTTTCACAAGTGTCACAAAGTAATGCGTGCATTCCTTATTACAAGCCATTATATTTAACTTGAATTTTTAGTGCAATAGACTTAATGGCAGCCCATAAAGTTCATAAGTATGAACTGTCTGTACGCTGAACAATCTTAACTAGAGGACTGCCTGTATATGCAGACATTTGTATACTAACCTCCAAAATGGTTATAATGAGATTATATTATTGGATTGTCCATAACAAACAACCTGCTCATTAGTGTACCAGCACACCATAGGCAAAAGGTCAATGATCGAGTGATATAACTGTGTGTATTTGGCAACTGATGAAAATATGGCCAGAACAATCAACCAGCGGTGGTCAGTTGAATTTGATGCATGGAAAGGAGTCTGTAGGGCAACCCAGATGAGTAGTCATGTTTGTGGGCAAAAACATCTTAAGACTCATTGCCTTCTTCCAAATTAAGTTCTTGCATTCTCCTGATGCACTCCCATCACAGTGCTTATGAGAAACAAATGCTAGTTACCATTTAGCTGAGAGATATGACCTTCTTTGTGTTACAGCTGGGAGTAGCTGTGGCTGACAGAGACTTGGACTCCCTCTGTAGCACTAGAGCCAAGACAGAGATTTGTCAAGCTGCTGTGCTGGAGTGGCCTTTTCAGTCGCGTTCCATTCCAGTAGTACATACACCATGAATAGTTAGACTCGACCCTTCCATAAATAGTTAGGGAGGGCTGTGGAAAAGTATAAAAAGCAAGCGAATGAGGGGCAATCACCAGAGTCGCCAGAGGCTGAGGAAGTCCTTTCTCCAGCATGTCGGAGAGACACGTGCCCCTCTCGTTCCTGCGTCATCCGAGCTGGGACCCATTCCGGGACTGGCATCATGGAAGCCGCCTCTTTGACCAGTCTTTTGGTATGCCTGCCATCCCTGAGGACTGGCACCAGTGGCCCAGCACGCACTGGCCCGGCTATCTCCGTCCCCAGGTGTCCACCTCTGAGGTAGGGGCTTCTGCTGGTCCTCTCAGCCCCTTCCACCATCCAAGTCACCCCACAACTCCGCTGCTGCCGTCCCCCTACTCTCATGCCCTGTCCCGTCAACTCAGCAGTGGCATCTCTGAGGTCAAGCAGTCACAGGACCAGTGGAAAGTTAGCCTGGATGTCAACCACTTTTCCCCTGAGGAACTGGTTGTGAAGACCATGGATGGGGTGCTGGAGATCACCGGTGAGTAGGCAGTGTTACTTTTCTTGTATAGTCTGAGTTTCAGTGTTCTGCATGCTGTCATGTACTCTGGAATTCCATGCTGATCTGTGTGCACCTGATCATTACCATGACAAGGTTTTCCTGCTGAGTAGAAATGGACCTATTACCACACTGTATACTTTGTATATGGAAATGGTTTTTATATGCTGCAATTATCTGACGCCCAGAGACTCTTTTTGGGAGGCAGGTGTACCTAATAAGGTTCATAAGCCAGTTGTTCTGCCATTTGTTCTGCATAACCACTGCAAATACACTGGCGAGAAGGGGATGACACACTATGCTTTGGTATAGCTGTGACTCCACTTCTCTTGCTATCTAACACAATCCTCCTGCATACACTGGGTGTAAAGCGGAGCAATTTAACTGGTAGCTGGCAACTCATTCACTGCTACTGAAAAAGATTTCTGCTGACTGTCAAAAGTCCAACAATTCACTGTCCCTGAAATCCTCTCATATACAGCATGTGAAGTGAATTCATATTGTAATTCATATATAAACCACGTCATACCAATAACCGAACACTGTGTTTAACAACTGTGAAGGTATAGGAGCTTTAGATGTATACTTAAATCGATGGCAGAGAGAAAACAAATCATAGTGCTTTTCAAATGAAAGCTGACGCAAATATGGAAACTGAACTAAATATAAAACTGCTGGACTATATCATTCTTGTTCAATCTCTTTGTGCTTGAGGTCTCCATGGGGCTCACAGGAGCTTAGTAGAAAAGGCCAGAGATTAGCTTAAAGCCTCAGGTGGCAGAGGTCAGTAATGTCACTTTTGATGGGGCCAGTAGTCAAAGCAAACAAAAGCGTTACCAGGGACTGCATTTCTGCATCAGCTGATGGGACTGTGCAAGAGCCAGTTGGGAGGGACATTACCCAAAGAGCAGGGAAGCTGGTTGCACACATACACACATATCGATGCTAATCTTGAGTATATTGCATACTGCACTGATGGCAGCTGCGCCATTTTGCCTTATCTACAGGGAAGCATGAGGAGAGGAAGGATGAGCATGGATTCATTTCCAGATGCTTCACCAGGAAATACACGTAAGTACCTCTCCTAGCCAACCTGGTCTTCAGGGACTCCCAGACAGTCCACATTTTTGCTCCCATCCAGTTTTATTTATTTATTCTTACCTCTATTTTACCAGGAAGTCCCACTGAGATTAAAAATCTTCTTTACAAGAGAGACCTGGTCAAGCAACATTAAAAATACAACATATACAATATGACATAAAAATCCACATATTATACAGCCATTGAAACACACTGACCTCTCAAGAAAAACAACTACATGTCTCCTTCACCAAATTCTTTATGATGCCCATAAATTAAAATAAATTTGGCTAATTTTAGGTTGTTCTCCAGATTATTCCATGTCCATGGATCCAACCATGAGCTGTGAGGAAGCAAAAACGTGGACTGTCTTGGGGTCCCTGCGGACTGGGTTGAGAAACACTGGCCAAAAGTATACAATAAGCCTTCCTTTTTGGTTGTTCAAATTAGCATACACAGGGCTTACCTAAGACAAGGAGCATGCTATGAGATTGCCGTCTAAAGCAGCACACTTCAACAGAGCTATGAGGTAGAAAGACAGATTCCATTCATCTGATGCAAGCTGGAGCTGGAGCCTATCAACAGTACACACACGACTTTATATGGTCATTCAGCTTGAATTGCCTCTGGGGAGTCTTTGGACCAATTCTGACCCCATTTTTCTTTGGTTAGCTTATCATGTCATTGACAGTCTACACTGGCTGGAAGAACAGTATCCAGGAATGGTTTATTTTCCTCTCTTCTGGCGTTAGATTACCCCCTGGCGTTGACGTTGAGAAGGTTGTGTCGTCTCTGTCTCCTGAGGGCGTGCTGACAGTGGAAGTGCCCTTACCCAAGCTGGCAATCCAGGCAGCTGAGGTCAACATTCCTGTAACAGTGACCAAGCCTACCATCGAGGAGAAGAAATAGGTGCATCGCATTAAAACTGTCACAGTACTGCCCTCCAAAGAGAAATAAATATGGCAGTCAACAAAAGCATACAGAATACATTAGTAGGAGTATCTGTTTCATATAGTCAAAAATATTACAGCATGTTTTAAGCACTTTTTTAATCTAACTTGTAATTAATCAAACTGACTCTCGCTTTTGACATAGTTTACATTTTTGGGTTCTCTTTGAATGGCTTTTTTCTTGTATTGTTCTTTATTTTCTTAAAATGATAAATAAATGCCTGCCAAACTGGCCTCAGCCTTCCTATGCCGTGTCACTTGTGAAACAGAATTGTGTCGCTGACTCACACTCCTGCCAAATCTGGGGACATGTGTGTAAATCGTGGGAATAACCCCTAACGTCACCAGTTCCTGGTTTCTGCTTTTATCCATGCATCCATTTTTTATTCAAGGAATCTAGTTTTGGATACGTTTTATACAGATATTGGGGGGGATCCTACTGGTTTAACTGTAATTTAACAGAGTCTGTTAACGTTGAAAAGCCCCCCCATCATCGCTGAAATATACACTTGAGTCCATAATAGTAAAAATATATTTCAAAATTCATATATTAAAGTTCACTGTACATGTATGATATGGTGATGAAATGGCAGTCAGTGTCACACAGATAAGATGCTGTTAAATGAAGATCCGGTTGCAGATTTTGATTCCCCAAACCAAATTACTATTCCCAGATCTGAGTGGAGAGCTGTGGAAAGGTATATAAGCTACGAAGAGACGTTGGGGTAAAATGCGTAATGATAAAACGCACAGGCCTTATTTTAAGGAGGAGAAATTTTGCTATCAGGTGATGTATTTGCATATTAATAGGTTTTTATTCAGTTGTCTGTCCAAAACAACATCAACTGCCAGGTAGCCAGTACAAAAACAATCACTCAGTTCAAAAACTAAAGAAAAAATCAGTATAACTCCTGTTCTCACGTCAAAGTCCTTTCAAGACTAACATGAATACTTTTTGAAAAAAACAAGATGCAAAAAAACATACTGCCACACTTTTTAATAGCTCTTTCTCATTTTTCCTGACATGGCAGGTGTAAGATAATAATTGATACTATCGATCCCTGTGGGGAGGTTCTCGTTACACACACACACCACCCCCCCGACTCGGTCTCTGTAGGTGGGAGCTAGCAGGTGGGATTGAAGCAACAACCTTCTGATCACAAGTACAGAGGCAGAGCTCACTGAGCCACACACTGCCCTCAAACATGTCAGCGCCATTAATAAGTTGTGGTTTAAACCATATGTGTGGCTCTGCTTTAGTGCATAGAAAAAAAATCAGACATTCACATAGAAACAGTGTCTAACAAGGCAATGAAATATACATTTTTATCAAGATAAATCAAATAGCTTAAGACTGGTAAAAAAAGCATTCCTGCATTTGGATCTTTTAGCTTCCACCTCCTTGACAAACACTATATATAAGTAGTACACCTGAAGCACAATGAGAAGCCTCTTGAAGCTTATCACCAATAAATGTTTAGAGCATAAACACATCTAAATAGGACTGATGGAAATGGAATGTGGCTGAAACAAACAAAATAATACATACAATAATACATTCAGAACTAAACACACTCAAATACACTTATTTCACTAGCACTTCAGGTGCACAAATATAGTCAAGAGTTCAGTGAGCTCACCAGTACAGCATGGGGCACAAGATAGGACTACAGCGCGGACTGGATGCCAGCCCATCGCAGGGCACTTTAAAGAAGCCAGTGAGTCTAGCTGCATTTCTGGGGATTGTGGGGGGGGGGGTGTCCAAAGCCTATCCCAGAAGGGGCAGGGGGCCTATGCCGGAAGCTACAGCCCATCACAGGGCACATTCACACACTATGGGCAGTTTGGTAACTCCAACTGACCTCACCAAAACACAGGGAGGATGTGCAAACTCACACAGACAGAGCCACAAACCCTGGTAAGAAAGGTGCAAGGCAACAGTGCTAACCACTGCACCACCATGCTGCCCACCACAGCACAGCTCAGCACAGCATAGCACAGCTCAGCACAGCACAGCACAGCTCTTAATTAAGAAAACAGTAAACAGAATAGTGGGATCCTTTCAACAACAACGAGATTAATATATAACTGTGCTTTGCTGACTTTCAGACATATGGCTGTGGTCATCCTGCTAAGTAGCACATGCCTGACGAGATACTTAACAATTAGCCTTAAACTATAAAGGTAAAGCGGAAAAGGTGTACTTTAGTACTTTAAGAGGAAAGAATAAGTTCCAGTCCTGGCTTAATGGTCTTTTAAGGTGACTGAAAGGGGTAATACACGTAGTAGATGCAATGCTAAACACATGCTATTTATAGACCACTTGAAATGCTTTATAGTCCTGTTCATTATAAAGTTTGAACTGAGACACTCAACACATTGCTCTAAATGACACTAAAGCAGCTGAGTGTGTTTATGGTCTAGGCTGTATGGAAAGTGCAATATGTTGTAAAAAAAATTTATTGATTTGAGACAGACCCAACAAACATGGTCAATCAGAATCTATGGTAGCAATGAATACTAATTTTGTTGTAAAGTGAATTTTATTCTACCCATTTATGTTTAATACACAAGAATGTCTCTTTGGGATCAATACATTTTATCTTACTCTATCTTATTAGAGCAAAAATTTAATAGGGGAGACTGGGGATGGTTGTAACATTTTTTACGTTTTTGCCTGTACCTCGGAGCTCTTTTATGGAATTGTATTCAGAATTTGATACAAACTACTTACATGTGTCTTCTATTAAATGGTACAGGATTATCTCTGTCTCACAAACAAACAGAAAATGAATAATTTAGAACACATGGAGTGAAATGTTACAATTTACCCATAGTCAGGGATAGCTGTAACACAGCCCTGGGTTAAATGTAACGTTATAAACAATGTCAAAAAAATTCAAGTTATTCAAAGTCATTTATTTATTTATTCATTGGATCAACCAAATTTGTGGGTATGTATGCATATGTGTGCAATGGTGACAGGTGTATTGATCTCCTGCTGATGTACAGGTTTGATGGGCCCACCTTGGACAGTCTATGCTAGGGGTGGGGGAGCTGATGGGTGAGAGGTCTTCCTAAAAACCCGCATCCACACCGGCTCTCCGTGGAACAGGTTCCCCACTCCTGGTCTATGCATTTCATCCAGTTTTCCTTTGACTTTGAAATGTTCCAAGCAGACAATGCAGAAGTTTCCTGGGCTTGAATAGTGGCCTGGTGGGCAGTTGGAGAAATGTGGTAGCCATGAACAAGTTTACCTTGCAGCTGAGAGCAACAACATTAGCTCACAACTCACTTGCATAAAAGATATTTACATAGGCACATAAAAATGATTTAAGCTTGAATAATGAATAACAAAGCTTGCAGTGCTATCACAAAAATAAATCACATCAAAAAATTACTTTCTTACCTCATATTTTTTCCTTACAAATCTGAGCGTGTCTGTTACAGGGTGCTCCTTCTTCACATGTGAAATAAAGACTAAACTGAGCCTGTGCAGAGTCAGTTATGTGATTTCTACTTGGTTTCTGAAGAAATAGACTTTGTTACAACTACCCATGTCACAATCATCCTTGGTCTCCCCTGCCTTTCTCAAGGGTAAAATCCTTCTTAGTACTTCATTCAGCAGGTAAAATCCTAACGACTTTTCTATATTAATTTCAAATTTAACTTTAATTCTTCAAATGAATAAAATTGACTAAAAATAAAGTCAAAGGTAAAGCCTTTGGAATTGCCTGATTTTCTGCATTAATTGGTCAGAAAATTTGATCTGACACATCTCTAGTATAATAATGAACAAATACATCTGTTTTAACTAATAACACACAAATTATTATATTGTTTTTGTGCATATTCATTACATAACTCAAATTTTCAAATAAATAAGTGAACCAGAGCATCTAATAACTGATCGAACCTCCTATGGTATCAGTAACGGGGAACTGCAGATTAGACCTGCACAAGATTCAGGAGTCTCGGTCTACCAACAACAATAATAATAATAATAATAATAATTGGTACTTTGTTGATCCCCGTGGGGTAATTCTCTTTATGCCTCCCCCAACTTGCTCTCTGTAAGAATACTTACATTTACTTTGATGTTTCAGGTCATTGGTCTCCTGCATCACCCAGCTTTCACTGAGCTTCAGCCGGCAGACAGCCCCCTTGGTACTATCCTATAGGACACCTTCATAATGTTGGGAATTCATTTTCCGCTTGATGATGGCAAGCTGTCCAGGCCCAGAAGCAGCAAAGCAGCCCAAATTCGGGATTGTCCCTCCACTGTACTCCACCATGGGGATGATGTTTTCATGTTGGTATGCGGTGCCCTTTTTACATCATATGTAATGCTGCATGTTCTTATCAAGCAATTCTGCAGTCCACAGAACATTTTCCCAGTAAAACTGTCGGTGTGCAGTTGAGGTGGTTCTAGGGAGAGTAGCCACAGTTCTAAATTGTCTCCATTTATAGACTATTTCTCTATATGTAGACTGATGAATATCTAAACTGTTTGAGGTGATTTTCTAATCATTTCCAGCTTTATGCAAATCAATTATGTCTCATAGTAGGCTGTCTGAGATCTTTTTTGTGAGGCATGGTTCAGATCAGCAGAAGCTTCTTATGATCAGCAAACTCAAAATATTTTAGTCTTTTCAATATTTGAGTGTTATCAAATTCAACGTAGCTATAACCCACACCTCAAATTTAATTTCATTTACTGTACTTCTAACTGACTCCATTTCGCTTTTTTTTTTTAGCTAAAACTTCTAATTATTAGATGCTTTTGTCCAAAGTGATACACAGTGTACTGAATATAGTAAACCAAATTTTTATGCACCAGCTAGTAGGAATGTGAGTATACAGGTAAGATATGACCTGGGTTGGGTTGCACTGGAATACTAGCACTGGTGTTATGTATTCAGAATATAAGAGTAAGTATTTGAGATTCAGCTCGTGGTAGTTTTTAAAAGTTATATTCATGAATACAGCCACTTTATAAAATTTGAATATTGAATACTTTTAAATTATATCTCCTAAAAATCATGTATATGTTTTTCCAATGTGAAGTTTTCTGTTCTTTTAAAACAGTAGATCTGTTTCTGACCCTACATTTTCCCTCCTGTGTGCATCATTTTCACAGTGAGATCAGGTGCAGCAGTAATCACTATGCCGTCTTGCTCTTGCTGGTATCGGGACCATTTGAAATTAAAGACAAACTCAAAAAGGTTTCAGTTATGCTTCTCAATTACAAAAGTCCTGCCTGGATCGAAGTATTCAACTCCCCAATTCTCCCCAGCGTGAATGGATGAGTGATGAACACTTAAGTCTGAACAATTGCCATAACTATGCTATAACAGTAAAATACACTCTCTGGTCACCTGATTAGGTTTGCCTTGATAGTACAGTGTTGGACCCCCTTTTGTCTTCAGAACTACCTTAATTCTTCTTCATGGCAAAGGTTTAACATGGTGTTTGACACATTCATCAGAGACTTTGGTCCATGTTGACATGATAGTGTCATGCAGTTGCTGCAGATCTCTCAGCTGCACCTTCATGATGCGAATGTCCCATTCCATCACATCCTATAAATGCTCTATTGGACTGGTGGTCTGGTGACTGTGGAGGCCATTTGAGTTCAGTGAACTCATTGTCATGTTCAAGAAACCAGTCTGAGATCATATGAACTTTATGACATGACATGTTATCCGAGATACTTAAACTCCTCCACTTGGGGAAGGACCCCACCCCTATGATCATGAGCTGTAGGTAGTGACCAAAAGAATGAGGTCGCAAATACAAGCGGCCGAAATGAGTTTCCTCCACAGGGTGGCTGGGCTCTCCCTTAGAGACAGGGTGAGAAGTTCGGTCATTCAGGAGGGACTCAGAGTAGAGCCGCTGCTCCTCCGCATTGAGAGGAGCCAGATGAGGTGACTCCGGCATCTGGTCAGGCCTGGACGCTCCGGGCATGTCCCATTGGGAGGAGACCCCGGGGAAGACCCAGGACATGCTGGAGATACTATGTCTCTCGGCTGGCCTGGAAACACCTCGGGAATCCCCCGGAGGAGCTGGATGAAGTGGCCGGGGAAAGGGAAGTCTGGGTTTCCCTGCTTAGACTGCTGCTGTCATGTAGAAGATGGATGGATGGATGGATGGACATGTTATCTTGCTGGAAGTAGCAATTAGAAGCTGGGTACACTGTGGTCATAAAGGGATGGACATGGTCAGCAACAGTTTTCAAGTAGGCTGTGGCATTTAAACGATGCTCAGCTGGTACTAAGTGGCCAGAAGCGCCAAGAAAATATCTCAATACCATTACACCACCAGCAGCAGCCTGAATTGCTGAAACACGGATCCATGCTGCTTTTTATATGAATTTATGACCCTATCATCTGAATGTAGCAGAAGAAATCGAGACTCATCTGACCACATGACGCTTTTTAGAAGCCCATGTGAGTGTTTCTTCTCATGTCCAGTGATCAAAAGCAATTACATTTGATGAATATATTTTAGTGAATTATTTAGTTGCCAGGTTAGTTAAGCAAGTATGCCATGTGAAAAATGTATAATGTTTTTTAAGATGATTTTATTTGTTAAGTTTCTTAAAAGAAGGACAACTCAAGAATGTGAAATTGCCAAAACACACTCTTAGGTAACTGGCTATGTAACAAAATAGCATACAAACGTGTATTTTCATTCTAATGGAGTTTTTAAAATCTTTTATCATTACCCAAACATTTTCAGTTAAACATTATGTCTAAAATTAATTTTGGCTCAGCATCATGCAAAGGGATGTGTTTCCCTTGTTTTTGATGACCATTAAGAACAGGGCTTCTGTTTCTTGTGATATTTAAAAGTGCATTTTCAGTTGACAATATTAATTTCTGGAAGTACTTAAAAATTATTCAAAAAGTATTCAGAATAAGTTACACATTTTGAGTACTGAGTCAGAATACAAATCTGAATGCATTAAGGACTGTAGGGCTATAATCAATATTCAGGAACTAAATACTTTTTAAGATAATTCTACCCAACAATGGACACGACACTGTAATTGTATCAATGTGTGTACAGGTATGTTGCATTCTGTCTTCCTCTGGCCTATATCTCCCCCTGGCTTCAACTAACAGCGTTACAGCTTATATGTTCAGTTTTCAGTGGCTTGTCAGTGGTAGCTTAATTGGGAGATATATTTTGTAATTGTATCTAATGACCAAACAGTTCACAGCAAGGGTTAAATGAGTAGCACTGCTGCATCATGCATCTAGTGCTGGGGCTTCATTTGCCGCCTCTACTCTCAGCATGTGGAATTTGCATGTTGTCCTAGTATCCCAGAGATTTCCTCCTATAGCTCAAAAACATGCAAATATGACATCAATAAATGTGTGTACTAGCCAGGGATGGTGTGTGACCCAGGCAAACCAGGAATTTGGCGAGGGGCGTCAGACCACTAGGGGCGCACTGAGAAGGTTTTAGTAGTAATGTGCAATTGCCTGCCATATTGGTGCAATGGCAGGCATGAGCTGTGTCCCAATTCAGGGGCTGCATCCGTCAAAGGATGTGGTGGCATAGCCGTTGTAGGCTGTGTCCTTCTAAAAATCCACACAATGAATCTTTAGATAGGTGGGCACATCACCCAATGGATCCTTTGCAGCCTGGGAAAAGAAGGACTCAGAAGGAGCCTTCAAAATGGGACAGACCTGTCGTGCCGCTGTGACACATTCGATCTTTGAATGCAGCTTCAGAAGGCTGCAGCCCCTCAAATGGGACACTGCTATGGTAATGGGGTACTTTGAGTATGCAGATGCAAGCAACTCAAATACAGCTTTATTGTTACACCGGTTATATTCAGTACACAGCAGACGGTGATGTGGAATTATATGATAGTATATAAAATGTTATACAAAAAAAGCTAAATAAATAAAATGAAATAAAAGCAAATGATACAAAGACAGAATGGATATTGTTGGATGTCATCCATGCACAATGAAAGCCGCCTGCTGTCCGTTATGAGGATTTCGTTAATTAATGGGTTTTTCAAATGTCATGAGTAACACTGAAGCAAATGACATCTGGAAGCTCTATTTCCTTTTTCTGCTTGGGTACAAGAACTGCAGAGAAAAAGTGTGGAAAAATTTTGGTGTATTCATGGGTAAGTACAAGTATAAATATTATGATCATTATTCATCATATGCTAATATTATATATTATTTATTTTTAGCATTTAACGAAAATGTTAAGCAATTACATTCTTCTGCACTGTAATGTTAACATTATAATACTGCACCAACTGTCGTTATCACAACAAATTTGGTATGATTGCACATAAGTGAATGTGTTTTACAGCTAAATAGCTAATTGATTTATTTTATCCCTGGATGTGCGGCTTTCATTTAGCTGAAGGTGCTGTCTGTTTTTGTTTTGCATTGCTCTTTTGGTGCCTGTCATGCTGACAGATTCTTCCCACTGCTGTGTCCCAAGTTCACTGTTGGCACCCAGTCAGTGTTGCCTCTGTCATGGCTGGTCTGGTTTGCCTAGCATGAAAGGATAAGAATGGCCTCAAGGACATGTTTTTGGTTTTTTAAACCAAGCAATAATTTTATCTCATTAGCTTACCTCGCATAATTTATGTGGCACCAAAAGCCATAAAATTCCTTGGATTCACGTTTCATGATCAGTCGCTACAACCATAAACAGAATGGGGATCATGAGATGCAGTAGCATTAGCATGCTACCAAAAATGAAGCCAATGTTCACCAAGAAGCCCAATACCGTTATCTAAGGAAATAGAACATAGAACATAGAAACACTAGAAATTAGTGTTATTTTTACAAATTACGGAGAGATCTCCACAAACTCTGGACCTGCTAAGGTTCTTCTCAGTATGATTTTTTTTTTATTATTATTATTATTATTTTTTTCTTTTGGGGGGGTCATAAGAACATAAGAAATTTACAAACGAGAGGAGGCCATTCGGCTCATCATGCTCGTTTGGGGAGAACCTAACTAATAGCTCAGAGTTGTTAAAATCTTATCTAGCTCTGATTTAAAGCTTTTTAGCTTGCACTACATGAACAGGAAGACAATTCCATACTCTAACTATACGCTGTGTAAAAAAGTGTTTTCTCAAATTCAGTTTAAAATGTTCTCCCGCTAATTTCCACCTATGGCCACGAGTTCTAGTGTTTAAATTAATATTGAAATAGCCATTTGGCTGAACAGTATCCAGATCTGTTAGAATCTTATATACCTGGATTATGTCCCCCCTTAATCTCCTTTGTGCGAGGCTGAACAGATTCAGCTCAGCTAACCTCTCCTCATAAGACATTCCTCT
>JAODJU010000036.1:16745415-16757797 GCA_026776725.1 Gnathonemus echidnorhynchus
TTCAGATGCAACCCGTCCGGCTTGAACAGGTCCCACCTGTTCCAGAAGGTCTTCCAGTGCCCCATAAACCTAAACCCTTCTTTCCTACACCACCATTTTAGCCATGAATTTAATCCCCTTATCTCAACTAACTTAGCCTGACTTGCGCGTGGCACGGGGAGTTTTTCAGAGAATACCACCGTGGATGTTCTGCTTCTAAGCTTATCCGCGACTTCTATAAATTTATCCTGTAGAACAGCCCTCCTGCCCTTTCCTGTGTCGTTGATGCCAACATGCACCACAACCACTGGATCCATCCCGGCTGGGGCCAAAAGCCTGTCCACTCGATTCGGAAGGTCCCCTACCTGGGCACCAGGCAGGCAAGACACCGTACGGGACCTTCTATTATGGATGCACGCATAACCGCTCTAAACCAGCTCTAAAGCTGGAAGCACCTGAAAGCGGTTAGACACAGTCACTTCAGGTGATGCCGCCTCTGTAAACTGTGTACGCCCTTTTCTACGTCTACGACCTACGTTCACCCAGCTCTCCCGACCTACCTGTTCTTCATTCTCCCCCCTCCCCACTTGTGACGTAACACCGTCTCCCTAAAAGGCATATTAACTCTCTCCTCTAACTCCATGTTGTGTCAGATGAGAACCAGTTGCTTCTCTAGGTCACGAACCTTGACTACGAGTGAGTCCACTAGCTTACATCACTCGCAGATGAAGTCCGACTGGACGCAAACATCCAGAAGGGCAAACATCTTGCAAACACAACACTGAGTTGGCCCCATAATTAACTAACTCACTATGACCCTGTCCTTTACTCCCAGCCCAGTATATTAATATAGTGTATTTCACTTTTACTTTACTTTGACTTAATTAACGTACAGTTAATATAATAAAGTGCCGGGTACAATAAAACAGTAAGTTAAAATTAGCTTTTAAAACGGAACTTTTTAAAGTATCCGATAGGGTCAGAGATAACAACCTTAAACTTTTAAAATAACCAAATTAACAATTCCTTACCCAAGAATAACTTCCTACTGAACCACGTTTAAGTTCAATTAAATTAAGTAAAATAACACGAAATTGCTCTTGGGAGGCTAAAAAAAACACAAAAAAGGTCCTAAAGGATCCTTTACATTTGTCACAAACTCTGCTGCTATTGTACCTGACAGCAGCACAACCAGTCATGATGAACATGGCTATTTGCACAGATCATGCATACAGAGTATCATGCGCCAGATGGGAAACTACGCACTGGTATCACAGATGACACGCTTTATCTTTTTTTTTCTGAAGTCAGCCTTTGCTTAGTAATGCAGTGTGCCATTACCTGCTGCAGTGTGCCATTACCTGCTGCAGTGTACCATTACCTGCTGCAGTGTGCCATTACCTGCTGCAGTGTGCCATTACCTGCAAGCCTCCTTTTCATGATAGGGAGGGGGTAGCGTTTGCTTGTTTTTGCTGGGGGAAGTTGCTTGGCACGCGTCGGCCCGGGTACTAGGCCAGTGATGGACTGGCATCCCATTTATGGGTTCAACTTTAACAACTTTAAAACTTATGGAGCAGATTTTTATTTTTTATTTATACAGTACATTTTCTTGTAGTATAGGAGCACTATTATTTGAAGCACCAGAAAGCTGCCCTGACAGGATTTGGTGACAATGATGCCTGAGACAGCCTGTTATCAGATAGATGGGACAAGAACTCAAAATCAATACTTGGTGTAAATTGTACATAGGCTTAAAGTTAAAATGGGAGGTATTTTTAAACTTGAATACATTTCATGTAATTTAATGAGTAGTGTGTGGCTCAAAAGGTTAGGAATTTGTGCCCATGTGCAGATGGTTGTGAGGCCAAATCCTATGAGGAACAGAGAAATCATAATCACCACTGGATCGCTGAACAAGGCCTTTCACTACAACTGCTTCAGACTGACCTTGCTGACTCCTAAATAAATATAATTCCAAAATTTAGAGACCACGGGGACCATTTTACGACACATAATGGTTGAACTATAATTATGGGGCACCTGATCATAGAATTCCAGTGTATGATTTATTATTTGATGTAAAACTGCAAGGATGTTGCAACTGGTATGGGACTGAGGCTCTGTTTAAAGCTTTATAAAGTATTCTGCATTAGAGCTAAGATTGTCGTAACTTAAAATCTGTTTCAAAGTATGGGTAAATGGCATGTAGTCACAAATGCATACTCATAACCTTGCTATACATGCCACAATCTCAGTCTCTTCTAAAATATAACCATTTGCCAATCATGACTTTTCCCATTATTAAGTGATGCAGATTTGGTCCACAGGGTTTGAGTCTCCGTCTGGGTTGCATGTGTGTGGAGTTTGCATGTTCTCCCCGTGTCGCCGTGGGGTTTCCTCTGGGTACTCCGGTTTCCCCCCACAGTCCAAAGACATGCTAAAACAAGTTACTAAATTGCCCATAGGTGTACATGTGTGAGTGCCTAGTGTATGAGTGTGCCCTGCGATGGGCTGGCCCCCCATCCTGGATTGTTCCCCACCTCATGCCCGTAGCTTCCAGGATAGGCTCCTGACCCCCCGCGACCCAGAAGGATAAGCGGTTTGGACAATGGATGGATGGATTTGGTCGTAAAAATTTTACGTATCATATAGGCCGAAGTGTGACAGTAAACCTTAAGAAAATTAATCACAAAAACAATGAGACATTGCCAAGAAACCAATATCTTTAATAGGTAACAGAAGGCAATCAGCTTTCCTTAGAAACATACAAATGCCTTTGTAACAGTATACCTTCCCGTTTCTGGTTTCCCATTTGTGGAAACTGTACCCACCCAATTATTATTACTTTTAATTACCACCCAGCACCTTGATCATTCATTAGTTTCCCAGCCAAGGCAGGATAACACAGTTACACACTGTGTCACCTTAGTAACCACCATCAGCTGACGCATTCGGTACTTCCTCACTTTCTATTGGAAGATGCAGCAGAGCATGCATGTGGTTGTGAATGTTCATGGGAACAGCAAGAAGCATCCTGTCATCTGCAGTTTTTGTTTTTCGTGTAAGGGTGCTATTTTCCTTCCTCTTAAGGACTGAACAATATGGTAAGGATCAGTGTCGGAGACAAAACATTAAACTGCACTATACTGACCTTATGCCTAGGAACCAGAAGTATTGCTAAGACACACATCCAAACAAAGCAATGGTTACAAAAGCTTGATTGTTATAACTTTTCCACCAACTAATGAAACAAATTCCCTTTGGATACTGCAGTCTTAATGCATTTTACATGTATTTATTATGTTTGGTAGCTGGCTTAGTAGCACATAGAATGCTTATTATGTCCAAAAAGCTGAGCCAACAGCAAGTTGTCTGGAGCTAGTTCATTCTTAAGAGTCTTTATGATTCATTTCTAAATTTTAACAGTCCCTCCCACTATTTCCGTTCCATTCTCATGTCTCACAATATCATGAACCAGTCACTCGGAATTTGCACAAATCTAGATCTACACCCAACACCACCAGCCTGTTTTTAATAAGCATCTATTATCACACCCCCACCCCACCAAAGAAATTGAAACCCTGTTTAGATGCGATGTAAATAGGGCAGTGTGTCTGGACTGGTGTGATGTTATTTGTCTAATGGGACAGAAAACCCCAATTTTTTGGATTCCAGCCTGGTTGTCTGCAATACCAGGCATTTCACAGTGATAAACTGTTATGAAAGATGGCTTTAAAATAACAGCAAGGAAAACAGCAAAAATCATGATAGGGCAAAATGTGTGGAAAACTGTATAGAGGACGAACTCGGGGTAAAAGCCTCTTTTCCAGCTTGAACTGTTGCTTGCAGCAGCTCCTCCCACTTTTGCACCCCACATCTATCACTATTGTTGTCCGCAATGATGCTCTGCACTGAAGTCAAATGAAAAAAAAGAAAGATAATAATCATAATAATCAATTCAGTGAGTGAATAAGATGATTTAACGTTAATCCTAAGGTAAAAGATGGTTTTAAACTAAAGCAGCGCCTCACCAGTATAGGTAGGACATCACAATTACAGTTGTGTCACATACGTAATACCAACAGTAATAGCAACAGTAACAACAAGACAACCTTCACTGGTATCTTATCAAACGCCAATGAAATATAACCTGGAATGAGCAGGATTTTATAGACGCCATTCCAATTGCACTGTCCCACACAAAAAAAGGGAACTTAACCTCAGAGCAGATCACTTAGTAAAAAAATAAGAAAATACCTGAAATAGCAGCAAAAAATTAGGGTAAAACGAAAACAAGAATAAAAGATATATTTGTATATTCCAATGACAGATAAGTAAGCAGTATGTCAGAACCAATTTATGTGGTTTTTCTGTCCTGTTTTCCTGTCACTGCTGTCTTATGACAAGTCACTAAAAAAAAAACTAAATTAGACAAATTAGACCCTAGTCACATGAATGAAAATATAAATTGCTCTTTTAAAATCATATTCATAATACATCAATTCTAATAACAAAATTACTGCTTCATCTCTAAACCAATGCAATTTCTAAAAATATTGTGACATAACTCACCGAAACAGCAGAGATTTGGTCCAGTCATAATTCTGTTGTATTTTTTGTTTACATTTTCATGAATATTATAACTGTTACTACTATTTTTGCTCAAGTGACTGCTCCACATTTTCACCAATCAGGAAACAGCTAAAAAGTGAACAAGAAATACAACAATATATATAGTCATAAATAATGGTCCATATGAATAACTTACAGAAACACTGATTCTGAAATGTTACCACTGTTCAAACCTTAAATATCTTACTGCATATTGTAACATAAACCAGAAAGGTAAGAATAAACGTTAATCATGTTACAATGTCATTATCATAGTTTTACCATTACACCAGACAATTAGATTATCCTAACACTGGTGTTTTTTTACTTTTCCTGTGTTTTTTCATAAATTGTTCAACAAATCAAACACAAGAAGTGCATCTCACAATAGCAACATCCATAAAAAATTTATTGTTAACAAACACTCTTTTGGTATAGCATACTTAAGCAACGGAAAAATACAACCAAACCAAGAAGTAATAAATTAAAATATTAAGATTAATGCTTATTTAATTCTTTTTCATAGGAATACATAACACCTACGGTACCTTAAAGACAAGCTACTGTATATAAATACATCACCAGCATGCACAATATTGAATCATTGAGAATATTTGAGAAGCTATTGTTTTACACTGAAGAAACAGTATAGTAGGCAAGTGCATTTCATAAAAAACACAAAAAGTACATCACAAACTTCAAAGCTGCTTAGTCCTCTTAAATCTTTACCTCCAAAGTACCTTGACCTCCACAAAAGATTTTTGGGTTCCAGTAGACTCTGTGCAAGTTTAAACAAGAAAAAGACTGAGATACTACAGTGTTTTTGGTAGCAAATCAGCTCACATATTTCACCATATCTTTTACAAGGGATTTATTACTGGTATTATGATTTAAAAGGAATTTAAACATTTCAATGCATCTTTAACTAAAACATTGATCCACATTCAATTATTTTCCCTTTTCAGGCAAGTACTCATGCATGTCAATTTCGGCCATTTATGGTTGTACTCTGTATTACTCATCATGACAGGGTTTACTCTTAGCAACCGTCTAAGATGTACAACACTGGAACCTATGAAAACTGGTTTTGAGAAGCTCTCCCAGTCAGGAATTCATTATACTTACTACTCTTACAATGGTCTTACTCCACTCCAATCAATAAACAAGCAGCTCCACGTTGTTTGTACTACATGAACAGTCCCTAGGCATGTGTGAGACTCACAGGTACAGCTCACAAGCCTCCACTGCTGACTGATTGGCCTCATCCTCCGTTTGGTTTTGGCAAATGCTGAGGAGGCGATTGAGAAGGTGGAGGTGCTTTTTTAAATTCTACATTTCACTTAACCTCCCGTTTATATTCATTTGTATTCTTTAAACTTGTGGAAAAATAAAGAACAGCTGCTGCGGTAGTAACATTGGCAAAGGCTGCTGCCAAAGTCCACCGACCCTTTTGCCTTGCAAGCGCGATTCACGTTTTAATTGTTGCCCTCGCCTCCCTCGTCGTCCTGCTGGTCACTCGTCCACAGCGTCAGGTTGTCTCGGAGCAGCTGCATGATGAGCGTGGAGTCTTTGTAGGAGTCCTCGTTGAGGGTGTCCAGCTCGGCGATGGCGTCGTCGAAGGCGGTCTTGGCCAGGTGGCAGGCCTGCTCGGGGGCGTTCTGGATCTCGTAGTAGAAGACGGAGTAGTTGAGGGCCAGGCCTAGGCGGATGGGATGGGTTGGCTGCATGTGCTCCTTGCTGATCTCGTGAGCTTCACTGTACGCCTTCTCAGAGGACTCCACCACCGTAGCCCTCTTCTCGCCCGTGGCCACCTCGGCCAGGTATCGGTAATAGTCGCCCTTCATCTTCAGGTAGAAGACCTTGCTCTCGTGCTGTGTTTCGCTGCAGTTCTTGATCAGGAAGTTGTCTAGGAGGTTAAGTACATCCTGGCACACCGCCTCCAGCTCCTTCTCGATCTTCTCGCGGTAGGCTCGCACCATTTCGATCTTCTTCTCATTCCCATCCGCTGAGGTCTTCTGCTCGATGCTGGAGATAACCCGCCATGAGGAGCGACGGGCCCCAACCACGTTTTTGTAGGCTACCGACAGCAAATTCCTTTCCTCATTGGACAGTGCCTCATTCAGTTCTGTAACCTGGTTGGTGGAAAAAGAAGATAGGAAGATAGGAAAATGTGTTATTAACAGTGTATAGTATATCTTTGATGACAGTGTTCTATGTATCATGGAATGTTAATAAATATAAAGAACAGAAAAAGAATTGTACAGCGACGTCATTATCTGTATCTGTTCAACCAACAAAATGATCTTTCTCTGGATCTGTATTTGGATTGAAGACCGGACGTGGATGTGGTTTATACTGGAAGTCCCGTTAAAAATGTATTTTCTAACTCCCCCACCCCCCAACCAGAGAAGAACACTGAACAATCGGAAACTGGGAAACAAAAAAGTTTTATAAATCGAAAGATTCAGTTTTGAAGATAACAGTTTTTTTCCCCAATTTTTTCCTTGAATTTTTATGTGATTTTGGTAAGGAATTAACACATACAACTAAAAATTTCAAGGGATATATAAGGAATGTATAGGTTTAGGGGTTTGGGTTTGTACTGGGGTTTGAGAAAAATCTGCACATGACACTGACACCTTCTCCCTCTCCATGCGAATTTCCCAGAGTGACAGCCAGGAAAGGTCAGCTCTCAGCTCGCTGCAGGTTGTGTAGCTTGGTGGCTCGACTACAGAATATAGCTATCAATTTTTAAATAATTTGCAGAAAATGGAATGACGAGTTATTGAAATCACAATCCTGTGTTTCAAACAGAATGGGCATCCTCAATAATATGAATCAATTTGAAGAAACACAGACATGTCAGTCATGGAGCTGACTTTTTCCAAATAACAACAACTTTGGGTAGAAAGAAATCCGTTTACAATATGTTATCTGTGCGTTTCCAAATAATGTACTCATGTTTGGGTACATCCATAAAATATACCTAAATGCTATAGATCGTTTTTTAAAATTAAACATTTTCTCAGGCCTGAGTTTGACTAAAGTAAACCAAATTTAGCAACACTTCTGTACTTGGTGTACAACAGATGGTTCAACTGTGACCTAGTTTAATTTTTAATGTTTCTTACCTATCCAGCCAGCTACTCATTTATATTCCAGCGGGAAAAACAAAACTCAACCAATCCCTTTTCTACCAACCTGGATAGAGTGGGAGCAATTTCACTCTAAGATCAGTTAAGATCATTTGTATACAAATACATATGAGTACTTGCGTTAGGTTTTCTCATAATTTTTGCAACGTGGAGCATTTTTGTAGAGAAAACAGCCCATTAGAGTCAAAAATGACCTTTCTTGCAAAAGGATCCTGAAAATAGTATGACCTGTACAAAGCAAAAGGGAATAGTGCTGCCCTAAATTATTTTTCAGAGACACACAACTACCTACTGTTACCATGTCTGACTTGGTGAATAATATAGTTTTTTGACAAATCTTCTAAAAGAAATATTGCAAAAAACTGTTTTTAAAATATCTGTAAAAAACTGCATTCAGCCATATCTTTGAAGATTTAGAATTTATCTTAAATGCAGCCAATTAAATACCCTCATTAAGCTGGATCTGCTACAGCACTGCTAAAAGTGAAGACTGAACACTGATTTTCCTTCTGCTTGCTTCTTACAACCCATTAGATAAGCAAAAAGAAATCAGCTCTGGGTTTCTATGGCAACCTGCTTATTTGGCATAGAGTACCACCACAGCTACTATGGTGACAGGCATCATGATACCAGTGAAGAAAGTGCCTTCACGAGCCCTACAGCACATCCAAGACTGGACATAATCAATGCATGCATGTGTTACTGACCTTCTGTTATGCACAGGCAGACTTTACAGGCTGAGTAAGATTAAAACGATTACAGTGTACTGTTATTAACACTTTACTGATAATCCATACATGCCAGAAAATTTGTTTTGATGGAATTCCTTCCAGTGATGAGCATGGAAAATTTAATACTGTTACACCATTAATGTATTCATTTTACATGACATATTCACTGCAGCCTATAGCCAAGGGTGCAAATAAAAGTTTGTATTATGATCATTATTAATATGAAACATATAGCTTGTACTATTATAATAAGTTTACTAAAAACCACAAGAAAATTACAGATAACAGTAATATCACTAATTATGCAAGTCTCATCTTGGTTTTGCTCTACCAAAGAATCATCCATCCATCCATCCATCCATCCCAGGTTCATGGTGTGTGAATGTATATGCAAGTTCTATTTAAAATTATATTACCAAGTTAATCTGGCACATAATATTGCCATTACAAACATTAGCAAGCATCCTAGAGTTCTTGTTATTAGATGTAGGCAACTCAGTCATGTATCCTGTCCACCTAGAATCATTAAATAAAAACTAGATTGTTTACATTATACTGAAATGATCATGATCCCACTCTGAAAATTCTGTTCTCTGTGTTTAAGTGCACCAAACCTCAACATAGCAACATAGTAAATGTACTAACATACTGCAGATTTTGTACAGATACACTCTCATGCTCTCACAGGTATACAACTTATTTTGCAATGTAGTCCCAATCAAAAAACACCACATATTCACAATGTAAAAAATGAATAAGTGGGGTAAAAACACAACAATTTCTTTTAATATCTCTAAAATAGGACAACAGTGATGGGGGAATTTCTGTTGTTTTCAGACAATACTCTGTTTTCTAAACACAGACAAGTTGACAACTAGTGCTCAGGCACTTTTCTCTAAACTAATTTGTATTGTGCCAAAAAAGAAAAAGGGCTAAGGCTGCAATGAGTTCAAAGTATTATTCATGAAACAAAATCTTTGTCTGGATTTGTATTTCTGGATCTGAACTTTCCACCTCTGTCTGTAATGTATTACTTTTGTAAGTAACTTCCCCATCACTGTGTGCAAGATATAGAATTAGTCTACAAGAAAGATCCCAATAAAACATTATAATTCCAAATTTTATAAAAGAATCCATAAAATTACAGAGAATTGTTGGTAAAAATAATGGATTTCATCATCGTAATCAATCTTGTAATCAATTTTGTTTACAGTCCAGTTCAGTAAATTTCCAAAGTGTTCAGTTCATTGTCTTTTATATTTGCACATATTGATTTGCATATAAATATGTAATAAAACCTATTAAATGAAATAAAAGTGATACAGAACTATACTTCCACAGACACATTTTGCAGAGAAAACTCTTTTAACATTCTTTTTCCAGGAGTTTTCATTGAATTTCTGTATTCTGACTTCTGAGAAGTTGCGTAAAACTCCCCAAAAGACTTCATACAAAAGGGTTCAGCATTATAACTGGTACATTTATTGATCTAATGATGCTATGTGTTACATCCGTTAATGAGCTCAAACTCAAGCTACCTCTCACAAATTAGCAAGATAACATTGTGAATCCTGAGTCCAATATAAGATCAACAAAACATGGCAACATAGCTTACCTGATGTATCAAGAAAGGTGTTAGAATAATCCATGTCTATTCATTCTACCCATTTTAGGCCAGCTCAAAGAATACTAATCAGCATGTAGAGGTGCACCGTTCTGATATTTGGGATCGGTATTGGCACGATCCATACCTAATTAGAGAGATCGGGTATGTGACCAATCCTTGGTCAATACTTAGATATTTAGTTTTTGGCAGTCTGTAAAAAGACAGCTGCTATTTCTTGGTAAATTGATTTGTACAATCAATTGCACGACAGCTCTTCCCCATTTTAGATGTGTTTTTGCCACTCAGTGGATGTGACTGCAGTGAATTCTGCCTGCTATGATGTCATATGCATACCCTTTGCAGTTGTAAGAGAGTCAGAAAATCAGGTAAGGGTGAAGATAGTAAATGTGACTTGCATGCTTTCAAAGCAAACTAACAAACGTCTGCAATCTGGAAGTATTTTATACGATTTGCAATCTTTGTAAAAACAAAGTTTTGAGAGGAAGTAGCATTGCAGTGTACAACACAACATGTTTAATCAAGCACCTTAAAATTCATCACACAAAGGAACATGAGAAGCTCAGACAAGCCAAACAGAAAAAAGAAAAAGTTAAAAACAGCTGACCTTGACTGAGGCATTTAGCCATCATGAAAAACTTCCAAACAAGAGCCCAAAAGCAGTGAAAGTAACAGAAAAGGTACTAGAATTCACTGTTCTAGATATTGTAGACAATGTGGGATTTTGTCGCTTGATGGAACATCTAGAACCAAGCTACAGTTTGCCATTTTGAAAATAAACTAAGTGACAAAAAAAGTTAAGCACCCAGAACTAATGCTCCGATTTGGATTAATTTGGTACACGTGCAGACCACCAATAGGTATGTAAAAGATTTGATTTGCAAGAAGCTGGCATGCCTAGTCACTAGACACAAAGGGTGCCTCGTAGACACATTAGATAGCATTACCAGCATTTGATAGAGTTTGATAGGGGTTGTGGGTTTACATGAGGCCGGGTGGTCGTATTGTGTAATTGCCCGGCATGTAGTGCATGCAGATGTCATAGTTGCCCGATGTTGGAACCAATGGGCACATGAGGGCACCCATACACATTGTAAATGTTCCAGTAACGCAAGACAGACCACACCAAGTGATCACCAGTCACATTATGTGCCAAGCATTACAGAATACCATGACATCTGCACCTGCCATCCCGCACCTTGTCTCAACGACTGGCATCAGCTGGACTACGGGTTCATCATCCCATGCGTAGGCTACCATTAACACCAGCACAGAGACGGCTGCGTTTGGAGTGGTGCTGTAATCGGAAGGCATGAGCTGATGACGAGCGGCGCTGTACCATGTTCAGTGATGAATCTTGGTTCTGCATTACCACGGAAGACCATCGTGTGTGTGTATGGCGGTGCCAAAGGGAGAGGACCAATCCTGCCAATGTTGTGGAAAGACACACCGGTGTTACTGCTAGCAACACTGTGTGAGAAGCTACAGGGTGTGACAGGTAATCTCTGGTAGTGATTCGGGGGACTTTGATAGCATACTGCTACGTCAGTGACATCCTGCGTCCGCATGTCTTACCCTTCCTGAGACAGCACCCTGGTACAGTCTTTCAACAAGACGACGCCCGTCCACAAACGGCACATGTGCCTATGGACTGTCTGTGTCATGTTGAGGTCCTCTCGTGGCCAGCCAGGTCCCCCATCTTTCCCCAAACGAACATGTGTGGTATCAGCTTGGACATCAACTCAGACTCTGTGCCAATCTGCAGGTTCCCGAGGGCCAGTTACAACAGCTGTGGGGTGCAGGAGAGGATACAACGGCTGTACGACTCCCTTCCACACCGTATCACTGCATATATCCAGGCCCGGGAGGGTGCCACACCCACTGACACGGGACCAGCAGTGTGCCCTTACTGCCAACTCTGTTGTCCGTTTGATCTAATATTATAATCATTGTGAAACAGTCACATGACCTTTCACCACATGCAGATTCATTTCATTTCCACCACTCTGTCTGCGTGCTTAACTTTTTTGTCACTGAGTTTATATTTCTGAGATGGCTTTGCCTGAACTGTACTCTAGTGTGATTATGCTCATTGACGAGCAAGTCAAAGATGTTGAGTCAATGAGTTTCACTACAGATATTTGGATCACCATGACTCTTTTAAGTTTCCTATACACTGGGTGAACCCGCACAGCTACAGCTTACAGCAGGGGTAGCCAATCTTATCCGCAAAGGGCCGGTGTGTATGCGGGTTTTCGCTGCAACTCCCTAATTAGATTACT
>JAODJU010000036.1:16757897-16771607 GCA_026776725.1 Gnathonemus echidnorhynchus
ACCTGGGTTTGAACAGCTGACCTACAGATTATCCCAAAAACCTGCATACACACCGGCCCTTTGCGGGTAAGATTGGCTACCCCTGGCTTACAGAGTGTGGTGCTACAAGTTAAAAAATTTCATGGACCACACACCAGCACTTGAGCTTCAGATGCCCTAGAAATGCTGGATAAGTGGAATGAGTGGTTTCACCCTAATAAGACTTTTACTGATAGACAGGATGATGAACTGACAAACTGGATGATGAAATCTTGGACTAATATCTGATGATCATTCGCGGAGGGAATCCACTGATGTGTCCATTTTAGAAATAATTTCAGCCTTGAAGAAATTCGTATTTAACATTTTTTCTTCAATAAGTATCTGTGTATATTATATCATCAGGCTCAGCTGCCTACTTGCATTACTATAAACAACCACAAGTTCACATTAGCTTAACTTGTTCAACGCATTAAGTGTCTCCACTAATACATGCAAGAAGCAGGCAACTATTTTTCTCCTCAATATCAGTGGATGCACATTTCATATGTTTCCGTTAATTCACATGTGAAACACTAAATAAGGATACTTTCCATTCAAATAAATACCTAAAACGGTTTGGGGCAGATTAAGAGAAAAAATGGTGCTTGAAAAGAAAACAACTTTCTTCAATAATATAGTTCACTTCAGAGTTTTAAAACATACTCTGGAAACCACTGTTACTAGGCAGTTGCTATGACTGCAGCTGCATGTGATTCCCCATAGCAGGGAAAACGGTGCACAGACTCAGGTAATGAGTCCTAATGGTAACTAAGTTGACAAAGCAACAATTCAAGTAACATTACATACATATTTTATGCTTCTTAATAGCATAAGAAATGTTATGTATGGAGGCTTCAACTGATGTGCACCCAAATCTAAATGTGAAAGGTAGTGAAAGTAGTATTTAAACTAGATATTTAAATAACATAATTAAGAAATGAGCCGATGACATGACATAAAGTGAACATCGGTGTCTCCATTACTATTGTAAAGCTTAGGCCCTCCTACTGAGAGCTGACAGCTCACTGCCCACGACGGCAAGGCAGCTCAGGAAATCGTTTCATTATACTGCACAAAGACACCGGGCACAGAAGCAAACGGTGTCTGATGACAATGCACTTTTCAATATATGATCCATTATATCATTATATCACACACACGCACACACACACACATATGCTTATTTCACAAATTACGTGATTGCAATTAAGGGAAAAAAATGGAAAGTTGTGTTTCTATCGTTATGTTTTACTACTTGATTCTCCCAACAGAAATTACGTTTCAACAACGCAATAACTGGTCTTAAACCAAGTAAAATCTCCTGTGATGTTGCAACGAGAATTACACTAAATCATTAAAAGGTAATAATAAACCCACAAGCACGCTGATATATTAAGCGGCTCCAGGAACTGGAATACACAATACAATGCGTATTTTCCCCATCAATGGCGCATAGCGAGGGCTTTCAGTAATGCAAATCTAAAACCGCATACATTTAGGCGTCCAAAAACAGTCATTTTAAATCCGCATTTGGATGTACGATATTTATTTATTACCAAAAATCCGGAAACATCCTGTACTTTGGCAGAGGCTGCGGCATGTCTTGCCCGCTACCTGCTGAAGCTGTAGTCAGATACAGCCATAAAAAACCATAACCTGATTTACTGATTTTCACTGCAATATGACAGGAACAGAATATTCTGGAAATATAGTTCTGGCGAATTCAATGCACATTTTGATAATCATTATTAATCTTTCAAGGAAAATCCATATATTGATACAGATGTTAACTACTTTCTCCACATATACGAAAATTAATTGAAACAAAAACCAAGCAGCCCACGGCCATTTTCCGTCCGGATCTGAAAATGAATATTTCACTAGATGTGCACAGGTAAACATATTTGAATGTGTCATACATATGTCTACATTAAGGTATATATTAAAGGTGTCGTTTGTAGTTAAATTATACGGTATAAAAACGTGCGCTTTGTCATTAGGGGGCCCTTAATTAAACTATTGGGAAAATCCTTGATGAATGATTTGGCAATGTTCACAAATAATACAGCGAGCTAAATTATTTAAATAGTGTTTATCCCGTAGTCAGGATCCTACGCCCATTACACGCCATTAAAAATGACTAGTTACACTGAAAGGCGAAAAGGCACCGCCCCGAAATCAGTGTCTGCATTCGGCACCATTCCCGTTAGACGTCTGGGCTATAAAAACCATATTTCAGCTTTGTTCTTTACATATTAGTAGAATATCCACAACAGCGTGTTTAAATCATTTGACAACCTCAAACACACACATACAGATATTGTACATACATCCATATAAAGAGAGGGGGAGGGGTAAACGACATGCAGTACATTTAGACCGTTTTATTCTATCTAAAGATTAGAACAGTTCATTCCAGCCTGCAAAAAAATCCATTTTCGCCAATGAAAAGCATGAAAGATTTAACAATGTATTTTTCGCAATATATCGCATTTATGTATGACTACATCTACATTTATGGAAAAGAAAAATTATATATAATAATTTATTAAAATAATGACGACTCCAAATATTGGTAAACTCCGGGAATATCAACCAATACAGGACAAAACAGAAAATATGAAATGTATGAAAATGATTCTGGAGCAGAAAAAACTTACCGATTTCATGGCAGCTGCCATATCATCATACCGTTCAGCTTGTTCAGCCAGCCTGGCTTTCTGCACCAGTTGCTCGCGGTCTACCATTTTCACTTGCTTTTGGTAGGCGCGTTAATCTTAATTTTAAAGTGAATATTAAAATGCTGCTTGTTTGTGAAGCGGCACTACGATCCTCTTACTGCAGCTGCTCCCTGCTGTCTGCGCGTGCCGACGGGACCCCCTTAGCCCCTCCCTGCAATTTCTACAGACTGCGTCATCCTCCTAAAAAGGCGGGTGCTTCAGTAATGATGTAACACTCCTAATATGAGAGACGGAATTTTTTCAGTGACAAATCGATTACCCAATCAGAATCTCTGTTCGATATCCACTGCTTGACTTAAAAAAATCTAAGCGCCACGGGAAACGTAGTTTCACGTTGCACAAATTCGTGCATATATTATTTCAGAAGGAAACGCCCAGCAGCTATCACAAAGGGTTTCTCTGATCCTATTGTGCAGTAGTGATATAAGTAACCCCCTGGTTGTGAAAAATTGTCCTAGATTGAACAATCACTTCAAAAGTTTGTGTCAGAGGCATAATATATTCAGACATCTCACATAAGCATATTAATTTCATGGACTTCGGAAATGCCCCCTTGGCAAATTTTATTGGGAAATTCCGGAATAACGTTGCTTTTTAAGCAGGGGCTTAGGAACCGGGGGCGTGTACCCCTTGTATTTGATTTGGCTTCATTCGCTCTCTCACTATATAAACAGACCTTTACCTTTAGATTATTAAGTTGTGTCCCCCAGATATCAGACTGTCCATACACTATTGTTTTTAAAATCCTGTCAAGATACCGTATACCGCGATATAAAGTCTGGATGTTATGACTATTAAAAATTAGATACATAGACATTGAGACCAAAAGTGCGCCAAAGCACAAAAAGGGCTTTTACTGACTGTATGCCAGTTGCTCTGAAAACTCACAAACACTGCCCACCATGTTGGCCACCTTGACACACACACACACAGGTTTGTAATTATATCTTTGTGGGGGCTCACATTCATTTATATGGGGAAAACTCTAATGCCAACATGACAACCTTAACCCCTACCCAGCCCTAACCATAACCATAAGTAAACAAAAAAAACGGGAGACTATTGGCAGTTTTAGGTTTTTGATTGCATTCACAGATCTTTGTGGGGACCTCAAAAATATTCCCCACATCATCAAAATAACACAGGTGTCTGTTGGGGGTAGGGAAGGCGGCAGGGATCTGTGGTATCTGGGGTGAACTTCTCTAGGCTGGTCATAAGACTGTCCTCCTGGCATTGCAAGCAATCTTTGTTTCCATTTGGGAGTCCAGTGTCATCCCAACTGACTGGAAAATGGAACTTGTTGTGCCTATCTGGAAAGGGAAGGGTGATCACCGGGATTGTGGCAATTACAGGGGGATAACACTGCTCTCAGTGCTAGGGTCATCTGTAACAGGATCCGTGATCACTTGCTCGCCTGTCATTGACCTAGATCTGGTTTTACGCCTAACAAGTCTACCATCTATCGCATCCTGGCACTGAGGGTTCTCATCGAGCACAAGCATCAGTATCGCTGAAGTTCTTTGCAGCCTTTGCTGATTTTCGTAAAGAGTTTGACTCAGTTGCCCTGTGGGACCCCCAGAAGTTGCTATGCGTCATGGCTGGCCTGTACCATGGACTGGGTGTTGGGCAGGGTCGTGGTGTCCAGCAGTTATGGGGCATCTGATGGGTGGAAGAAATATTTAATGATCTTAACTTTGCTGATGATGCTGTGATCTTCACGGAGTCAGTGGATGCTCTGATTGGGGCTCTTGAAAGACTAAGCGAGGAGTTTGAGTGTCTGGGATTGCGAGTGTCCTGGATAAAAACCAAGATCCCGGCCTTTAATGACTTCTTGAGCATAGCCATCAGTAGGGTGTTTGTCTGCTGGGAGAATGTTGACCTCATCAAGAGGTTGCCTTACCTCAGCAGCGACATTCTTATCCCTGAATTTTCCAGTCAGTTGGGATGACACCGGACTCCCAAATGGAAGCAAAGATTGCCCGTAATGCCAGGAGGACAGTCTTACCATCAGCCTGGAGATGTTCACCCCAGAAACCACAGATCCCTGCCACCTTCCCTACCCCCAGCTGATTCATCACCCATGCAATCTCAGGACTTTCAGCATATCATGGGTGAGGCAATGTGCTACATCTGCGCATGCTCCACAACCTGACCTGACAAAAACACAATACACACTAAACACAGTTATTTACATTATTTACAATTAGCATCAGTCCAGCATGCTGCTGTGTTGCCTGATGGATACACCCAGCTATCTATTCTGATACCCCAACAAATTCCCAATAGTGCTCTGGTCAGCCACCGTGCCCTCCACAGCCACCGGGCCCCAAGTTCCCCACCATCCTCTTCTGTCTGGACTGCCACAGTCCTCACCCTTTGGTCCTGGAAAAGGGTGCTTCATGAGGGCGAAGGGTTGGTACGGAGTCAGTGGTCAAGAAGAACACGACAGTCCTGCACCGCTCTGGGATCCGTACCGTATACACATCAGAGATTAGCTTCAGGACCTCCCCGGGACCCCTCCAGTGGCTGTCCAGTTTGGGCAGCTGCCCCTTCTTCCTGATGTGACAGTACCCCAAATGGAGTCCCTGGGCTGGAAAGCCTGTTCCCAGCAGCAGAGGTCATTCACCCATTTCTGTTTGGCCGTGACTGTGTCTTGTTGCCTAGCCAACTTGCATACACACACATGCTGGACATGGGGGAGAACCAAACACCAGCTCTACATGGGTCCGCAGTCCATGTGCTAATATGAGGGCAGCAGGGGCTCTTCTGCATGATAAGCCCACAGGACCAGGGTAAGGTGGGCGTCCCAGTTGCACTGGTGCTGGTCAATGAGGATTGTCAATTGTGGAGTTAGGGTATGGTGGAAATGCTCCACCAGCCCATCACTCTGAGGATGAAGAGGAGTAGCGTGAGCTTCTGTGATCCTCAGCCCCCAAAATTTCTGCACTACTGCTTCCAGTGGGTCCAGGGTCAGTCCTGTGATGGAGCTGGCCTTCCTGATGAGTTTCTTTCAACGTTTGGCATCGTCTGTGGCCACAGTGTAGAAAACCACACTGGCTGCTAGGGACTGATAAAACATACACTGCAGCTTACCACACACATTAAAAGACTAGAGCCATCCTCAGAAAGTAAAGTTTGCTCTGGATTTTCTCAGACAGCGCTGATAAACTTTCTTATTTACAGTATATATACTGTACTGTAAGAGGTTAACTACAATGAACAAGAATAGTATTTACAGATAGTAAACTTATAGTAGGCCATACCAATTTCTTGCCCACAAAACAAGAAAAAAAGTGCTTTTTTTAGCCCACTGAGCCACTCACCACTGCAAAAGTATGATGATAGTGTCAGAATTTGTAATTGATGTAAACAACAGCATGGATCCAATCTTGCCATGTGTTAACAGTTTAGGCTGGTGGTGATGTAATGGTGATTGGGATATTTTCTTGGCACACTTTGAACTCCTTAGTACCAATTGAGCATTGTTTAAATGCCACAGCCTACCTGAGCATTGCTGCTGTCCATGTCCCTTTATGACCACAGTGTACCCAGCTTCTAATGGCTACTTCCAGCAGGATAACATGGCATGTCACAAAGCTAATATCATCCCAAGCTGGTTTCTTGAACATGAGAATGAATTCACTGTACTAAAATGGCCTCCACAGTCACCAGATCTCTATCCAATACCGCACCTATGGGATGTGATGGAATGGGAGATTCGCATCATGAAGGTGCAGCCAACAAATCTACAGCAACTGCGTGCTATCATGTCAACATGGGCCAAAGTCTCTGAGGAATTGTTCAAGCACCTTTAGGAATCAATGTCATGAAAAATTAAGGCAGTTCTAAAGGCAAAAGGGGATCCAACCATGTACTATCAAGGTGTACTTAGTAAAGTGGCCAGTGAGTGTGCATGTGTGTGTGTGCGTTGTGTTTGTTTGTGTGTTTGTAAGGGATCAACCCCTTCAAAGTGTACAGTTAAACGAAAGTAATCAATGACAATGATGTAATGCAGCCCAGTTGAAGCTGATTATTTTATATAGTCACACACCTCAAACTGGTTTATCCCACTTATACCAAGGCTAATGAACAAAAAATAACAGGAGAATAAACTAGTCACAGTTAGTTTTGTAGAAGAAATTTCTTTAATTAGCATTTAATAAAATCACAATGAACATCAACATCTGGTCAGGCTACTCATTGGAAGCAGCAAGTCTGTTCAGTTGCCATGGAAACTGTCAACAGACAAGTTCTTGAATTTTGAAAACCATGGAAAATTATGCTGATAAGAATGACTGCATATTTATTTATGAGTAAAAAGTCACCAAGGTTTTTATATGAACATGTTTAATAAAACATTAAAACACATTATTTTAAAACTTTTATTAGGCTGCCAGAACTACCTGTGCAGGCACACAAAAATAATCAATACCCACGTGACGTCTCTGGACCAATATGCATCAAATTAAAATTGAGCATGCATTTATCACAAAACAATAATATTTCTCAGTTTCAACAAGTGATATGTGTCATGACCTGCTCGTCTGATCCTCCTGTGTGCCACGCCCCCCTCGTTACCTCGTGTTAATTCCCAATTGTAATCACCTGTTGCCTGTTATGTTCAGCCTGTCCTGTGTATTTAGTCCGCATCTGAGTCAGTATTCCCCAGATCTGTCATTGATGTAGTGTGATGTTTTGTTGCCGTGTGCCATCCTGAATAAACCCCATTTCTGCCTGTATTCCCGGCTTGACTTGCTTGCTTCCTCGCCTGCCAACAACTGGTCGCAACAATATGTTGTCTTTGTTGTACTTTCAATTAAATATGGGTTTATATGATTTGTAAATCATTGCATGCTGTATTTTATTTATTTACACAGCATCCCAACATTTTTGGAAAAGGGGTGGTATTACACGTGGTATGGAAATAAATGGGAAAAAAATATATGTTTGAAATGTGCTAGGTAGTTTGTCTACTGGAATTTCCACTAAAATGTGAAAATAGCAGTGCAATGGGTCTCCCTGTGCCTTCTACAGATGGCATCCTGGTTTGACCCCCGGTGACTCGGCCATCTGTGGCAAGAAGGCCTAAGGAATACCTAATTGCTTTGAGTTCTTTTCAGACACCTGTGGGCGTAGCTGAGCTAATAGCGCTTGCTGAGAAATGTGTCACATCACTTGATAAAATTTGTAGCATGTTGAGTGAAAAGAGGCACGTTGTCCCCATCAGATTAGGTGCGTGCTTAGTCTTTTCTCAGTTGCTATGAGGGTAAAGTGTGAGCTATCTTTAAACTCAGCTTTTCCTGTTAGCCACAAAAGTACAATTCCGATACGGAATGCGTGTCCCCTGTCACGATACCAATAAACACATTCAAAAATAAGCCACAAATTTTCATCCAAAAATAATTGCCATTAATTAACCAATTAACACTGTGGCTTTAAAGGTGAGAGATTTCACTTTAATGATGTTTATGGGTTAGGAGCATAATTAATGTCAGTACAAAAACTACCATTGAAAAAGTAAGCCAAGAATTTATGAATAAATCCGTTTTCTAACTGCTTATCCTGGAGTTATAGGGGAAGCTAGAGCACATCCAAGATAACCCAGGAACATGGCTGGGGTACACCTTAGATGGGATGCCAGTCTATTGCAGGGCGCATTCTCACATTATCAAATATTATGGGCAATTTGGAGGCACTAGTTAACCTAAATACATATCTTTGCACTACAGCTACCTAGAGAAAACTTGTACAACAGAAGAATAACATGTACACTCCTCAAAGACAGGTCACAGGGAGAATGCAAACCCCCTGACTTGGACAACAACTGATACCTAATGAGCCACCAATGGACAAATTGAAATATAAAGGAAGAATTAGGATTATTGAGAAAAGATGGCTGCAACAAAACCTTCTTACTGAGGAATCAGTTTAAAGTGGGTCTTTCATAATATTACAGAAGGAAAAGTGTAGATAATGTAGCTCAGACAGTACTAGGTGACACATTGTCCTCTACTGTTGGCCAAACTAATCCATGGAATTAACTGCCAGCAGGAGTTTTAATGGCTGCAGTCAATACTTCTTGTGGTTGTTGAGCCCTCTAGTGGTCATATGACTAACAACAGAGTAATCCTTTAAACACCAGGGTTGGAAATTTCTGAGGATTCAAAGACAATTTAATTCATTCATACATTTTAATTCATCCATGCCTTCTTGTCTTAATGGCACAAAGTAAGAAATAACCCGGCACAGAGACCCAACGCATGACAGGGCTCACATACCATTCACACACACGCACACACACACACACACACACACACACAGACCTGTACTCATGTCTTTGTGGGGACCATCTATTTATTTCTATGGGAAAAACCAGAATCCAAACATGAGGACCTTAATCCCACCCAGCCATAACCTTAACTATAAGTAACCAAACAAAATGCAAGTCTTCTGGGATTTTTAGTTTTTTGATTGCAGTCACAGATTTTTATAAAATTTAGGTTATCCTTATGGGGACCAGAAAAATACTCCACACAATGTCAAAAAATACAGGCTTTTATCACATTGTGGGGACATTAAACATAATTACACATAAAAATTACATTACACTAAAAAGGGGTGGGGGAACACTTATTTTGGTCATCATATTTATCGCTGATGCAGCAGTTTGGAGACATAGTGTAAAGCAGGTTTAGGCAGAGCATGAGTTTGGCATCCATGCATCTTCTGCATGCACGTGCACACACACAAACACATATACACACACACACGCACACATGTTTGTACTCATGTCTTTGTGGGGACTCTCCATTCATTTCTATGGGAAAAACCCTAATCCCAACAATGATCCCAACCTTAGCCCGCAGCTGTAACCTTAAGTAACCAAGTAAAATACAAGAGTTTTGGCATCTTTAGTTTAGTTATAGTTAGGGGTTTTTATTAAACTTAAGTTTCCCCTTGTGGGGACTGAAAAAATGGTGCCCACAACTACAAAAAAACAGGTTTTTCTCAATATATACGATACACATACACACACACACACACACTGAATAAACACTGTAATATAAATTTTATAAGGATTTAGGTGCATGCTTAGAAATATACATGAAATATTAAAATGTAATCTATTGTCTTTACAGCACCAATTGTCTTACATAATCAAATATATCAAATATCAATATTACATAACCCAAAATACTAAAAGAAGAAAGGAATTTTAAATAGTTTTTTGTGTGTGTGTGTATCTGGTAATACAGTCAGGAGATTGCTATTTGCAATGGTATTATTTCAGCTTACGGACAAACTGTTATTATAAAAGAAAGGCCAAGTGAAAGCAGCCATGTTGTATACATGTTAATCCCCTCTGACAACAGAGTGGTATGATCCAGTAAATCCTCTCTCTGTTGCCGTGGCAGCACTGAGAGGGTTTTGTTGGATAGGTAAAACCTTGTTGCACCAAAGACTATTCTAGCACTTCTGCCCTGGATAATTAGTAGCAGCAGAAGCCCTTTGAGCTACCAGAAATCAAGTGAAGCGGCAAGAGGTGTGCATGCTTGTGGATTTGCGCAGGTATGTTTATTATGCAAGTTTGTGGGTATGTCCCTGGATATGGGTGGGGGTGGGAGCTAATAATTATTCTAGCTATCAGAATCCCTTTAAGGGTAGCCTACTACATTTTCTCACTGGGACAAGTGAGAACAGTTTATTGTTTCACAATTGAGCAGTTATTCAAAGTCTTATACTGGCAGTGTGTTAATGGATTGCAAACCTGTATAAAAGACACAATTTATGGGTGAACAACTGAAGGATTCAAGATTTTTATTTGTCACATACACAATTGTATAGCACTATGGCAGTGAAATGTTATTGTAGCAAAATACCTCCAACACTGTGCATATATAAACTATAATGGAAAATGTTTAGAAAAAAAATAAAATAGAGGATAATAATAAAAATGAAAACTATTAAAATGGGCAATAAAATATGTAAGAGTATAGTATGAAGCGTGTAAAATTTGATGCAAAATCCTTCCATAGTATTGATGTAAGGTGTAAATGCAGTATCAGTAGCATAATAATCAGAATTAAAGACCATGTATCCTGGTTAATGCAAATACAGATTATGACAATGGTGAAAGATGACAATGATTAAGCAGAGTTTAAAGTTCATATGACCCGAGGGGAAATCTTCTCCTCAGCCTCTCCATTCTGGCCTTATGGCTATGTAAGCGTTTGCCTGAATGCAGTCACTGGAAAAGTCTATGACTTGGATGAGATGTGTCTGCAATTATCTGTTTTGCCCTGGTCTTGTACCAATGGGTGTAGACGTCCTGCAGGCCTGGCAGTATTGTCCTGGTGAATCATTCAGTGCACTGTATCACTCTCTGCAGTGTCTTGTGCTTCCAGAGGTTGCTGCTACCTAAGTAGGCAAAATGATGCAAAAAGACTGCAAAAGGACTGCAAAATGAGGCAAAAGGACTGCAAAGAGGAACAGAAGTAACATAACACTTTCATCAGACCTAGCCACGCATAAAAATTGACCCTGCAACTGAAATCCCAGGTGATGTTTTCAGTTTTAAAAAATACTTAATTTGTTACATTTCCTAAAAAGACAAAAATAAAGTAGTGCAGTTTTCACACTTGACCCCATAGCATGATAATTCAAAAATTATTGAAGGATCTTCTTCAAACTTTGGAGACACATTGCATGGATGAACAACTGAAATTGGTCAAATTTTGATAGAAATTGCCTCAAAACTCAAGTAACGCTGCTTAGTGGTAGCAAAGGGAAGGGTATCTGCAAAGGACATTTGACCTTTTGAATGTGATAAGTCAAAAAGTAATTATTATTACTACTACTTTACAAAGATATTATATGGATGAAGATCTATACCACATTTCATTTTGAGACAAACTGCCCCAAATATTAAGCAGTGGCGCTATGTGGCAGCAAAAGAATGAAGGGGAGGCTATAGAAAACATTTGGTATTGTGAAGGGAACGCATATAATTTTGGGACCAGCGCTGCTCCAGACACTTTCCTGTTAACATAATAACTGTAAAAGTATTTGATGAATCTTTTTAAAATTTTACCAACACACTGTAAGGGTGAAGATCCAGAAATGATGAAATTTTTAGCTTAATTGCACCAATATTATAGCAGCACCATAGTTCTTTTTTAGACTCCTAAAACAACTGATGGCAGAATGTGGCTTTCGCACTTGCTGAAGCAAAAACTCAGGTGTGGGAGTAGTTTGGTGAGGCTATGGAAAGTGACTTTCAGTTGACCTCAAAAAGGTTATGGCAAACCATCAGGCAACTCAGGAGGGGGAAGCAGGGCTTTACCCATGTTGTTTACAGTTGAGAGTGCTGCTGACCTCAAATGAGGATATAGACAGGCAGTTGAGGGAATATTTCGAGGACTTCCCCAGTGCCTTCCTTGGAGGTGACTCAGAGGAGGACTCATCAATCACTAGGGCTGAGGTCACTGAAGTAGTCAAAAAACTGTTCTGCAGTAAGGCTCCAGGAGTGGATGAGTTCATGAAGCTCTAGATGCTGTTGGGCTGTCTTGACTGACATGGCTCTTCAGGTTGGGGACAGTGCCTTTGGATAGGCAGACTAGGGTGGTGGTCCCAATCTTTAAGAAAGGGGACCAGAGAATGCACTCCAAATTCTGGGGGATCACATTCCTCAGCCTCCCTGGGAATGTCTATGTCAGAGTACTGGAGAAGAGGGTCTGTCCATTCGGTCTAAAAAATAATGAGACAAACATGTCCCATGAAACGTGCTTTGAACAGTGGACTATGGGGGACAATGCACATCCCATGGATTTTTGGGTTGTCTATGTCTATACATATTTATTAACTATTATATTGAATCAATATAATGTGCAATGGGGGAATACGTAAATGGTATAATAACTCAATAACAACATGTGAGAGAGACATCTATTGAAGTGTGCTTTGAACCGGGGATTACTGAACAGAGGACAATGCACACCCCTTGGGTGTTAAGACAGTTGCCAATCTTCAAAAACTAAACATGATATCAACACAAACACGTCATACCAACTGTCAAGCATGGTGGTGGAGGGATTATGTTTTGGGATTGTTTTGCAGCCACAGGACTTGGGGCCTGTACTATGAAGTGGGGTTACCAGCTTATTGGGGTAACTTGTCGGATTTAAGGTAGTCTGGGCAAAAATGTAAGTGAACGAATATGAAGTCCATTTAAACTGTGGTACCTTAAATCCGACAAGTTACCCCGATAAGATAGTAATCCCGCTTCGTAGTACAGGCCACAGGGCACCTTGCAGTCATTGAGTCCACCATGAACTCCTCTATATACCAAAGTATTGTAGAGTCAAATGTGAGGCCATCTGTCCGACAGCTGAAGCTTGGCTGAAACTGGGTCATGTAAAAGGACAATGATTCCAAGCACTCCAGCAAATCTACAACAGAATGGCTGAAAAATAAAACAATCAAGGCCATATCTCAATCCGATTGAAATGCTGTGGCTGGACCTTAAGAGAACTGTGAATAAATGAATGCCCACAAACCTCAATGAATTGAATCAACGTTGTAAAGAAGAAAATTCCCCCAAGATGATGCTAGAGACTGATAAAGTCATACAGAAGATTATTTTTTGTTATGTCCTGATATGTAAAACTGCAGAACTGATAGTTCTTCTTTTTCACATGACTATATCGAGTGTTATTAGTAATAAATATACAGTGGTACCTCGGTTCTCAAACTTAATCCGTAATGGACTCCGGATCGAATCCTAAAAAGTTTGAGTTCTGATCAAATTTTTCCCATAAGAAATAATGGAAAACCATTCCCGGCCCCCCAAAATTACACCTAAATAATATATATTTTTTAGCATTTAAACACAAAATGAACAGGATAAAACAAGAAGAGCATTTTTTTCTTAATAGCTTCCAAAACGATA
>JAODJU010000036.1:16787219-16804572 GCA_026776725.1 Gnathonemus echidnorhynchus
GTGAAAAGATAGATGCAAAAATGAAATGTCCACTACAATGGACATAAATGAATGGGTGGGGTCTCAGGAGGTTACAAATATGCAGTTAGGTACAAATGATATTAATAACAGAGGTTTGAAAGGGAGACACTGCCCCATTAAATTACTCTTTATAGCTATAAGCCATTTTCACACATGAATTCCAGACATTGTCCGGATGTTTTCCTGACTTGCCCTTTCACAAATGTGACATACAATCGGAGATTGTCCATGTCATACCTACTACAAATACTTTGGTTGGTTTAGACAAGGGTTGATGCTTGGGTCGAGCATGCAGGAGACAGGACATGACCCAAAAGTATCCTGCAGAAATCACAGTGTTTTGTTTACAACACATCGATGACAGCAGACAAAGCAGTGATGTGCAGTGATGATTGTTTTTGTGTTGATCAGTTTTACATTTTACATGTATTTGAACGTGTCGACAAAATCAGTGAAAGAATGGAACACAATGTACAGGCAAGCAGAAAAACTTTTTTGAAGTCTTCCAGTTTTTGTGCCAGTCACATGATAGAAACATCATCAACACGCCCATTCGCTTGCGGTGAATTCTCCGGACATTTTCCTGCTCCATTCACACATAAGGGTCAATTGGAAATTACTCAAAGAGCTAGGAGGGTAAAGTCTGTTTAATGTCCGGTATAACTAATTCGTAATTCATTGGCGTTCACGCATGCAGCCCCTCCTGGTAATGCATAGGGAAGCTCAAGGTGGTAGTGCAGGCAAGTCTAGAAGAGGCTAAGTAAAGAGGAGCATCAGAGTGGAGTAACTTTGGTTATCAGTGGTTTTTTTTTTGGTTCATTTAAAAAGCTTAAGACGTTTTGACCATAGTGTGACCATAGTATATCGTTAGATTTTTCTGTAATGATGATTTCGTTATATCAACCAAACTACCCAGAACCTAGGTACCACCTTTTTGGCAGACCCTCAGCCTTCAGCCAACTTCAGCCAAACAAGATATATTTCCCCTGAGTTCTATGATCTTGTAATGAATCACTCAATATAAGCAATTACAATTTTAATGATTTTCAATCAATGCATCCTTGTTACAGGATGCAGTAAGTTTCTGACAGATGAGTGCTCTCCTTGGACCCCAAGAGCAATTCAGATCTAGGGCAGTAAGCTACAGATTCAATGAGCTTTCATTAAAATAATGGCTTTCTCTTGATTATTGACTCTAGGCACATTCTGTCCTGCATCTGGAGGAGCCAAATAGCCATGTACTTCTGCTCCCAGATGCTGAGAGGAGAGGCCCACCTCAGGTCTTCATTAGCAGATACAGGCAAGTAAGCTATTTTTAAATTGTAATTTGCTCTTTCGAACATACAGCAATATAATTCATTCAGACTCTGGTTTTCTGCAGTTATAATCCATATGATGGTACCAATGACAACCCAGATTTGGAGCGCCCATTGACTACTGGAGCACATGTAGGTAAGGATAATGATAAAGGCTTTTATACTGGTGCCCTCACTATTCTGTAATACTGATCATAATTTAGTTTGGCCATCAAGACACTGATGCCTTATCATCTCTTGTTTTGCAGGTGAACTGGCAGATGCCCATAGAGGACTGGTCCCATCCACATTTGTGGAACCTGTTGTACAACCAAACATGTCCAGTATGCATCCTCCAGCAGTCAGCCCCCTATTCAGTAACTACTCCCAGGATCCCTGGTGCTTAAGAATGGGCAGTCCTGTGAAGACTAACATGTCTGTCCCTAGTGCAGATATTCTTGATGTGGCCTTTGAAAATGACATAGTAGAGGCTAGTCCTGACACAGTGCCTTATCCCAGGAGGCTGACTGTCATCAAGCAGCTCACCAAAAGCATCATCATTAGCTGGGATCCACCCTTGGTGCCTGCTGGTTGGGGAGACATATTAAGCTACAACATATATGTGGACAAAGAACTACGACTGAATGTGCCCTTTGGCTCACAGACAAAGGCTGTGCTGGAGCGCCTTGATGTCCAGCTGAAGACGTATCGCATCTCTGTTCAAAGTGTGACAGAGAAGGGCACCTCAGACCAGTTGCGCTGTACCTTCCTAGTGGGGCGGGATGTGTGTGTGGCCCCCACCCAGCTAAAGGTGGAAAACATCACCTCTACCTCGGCCAACCTCATGTGGTTACCAAGCAACAGCAATTATGTGCATGTGGTATATTTGAATGGAGCTTATTGGCATCTGGTCAAGGCGGGAACCTACTCACTCTGCCTTGTCAACCTCCGACCAAACCAGAGCTACAGTGTAAAAGTGGAGTGTCACTCACCCCAAACCCATTACGAGTTACATCCACATCAGAGAGAACACAGGAGTGCTAACACCACCTTTACCACACTAATCGCAGGTAAGAGATGCTGCAGACGGTTCCTTTAAGTGGCTTTGTTGATTCAGACACCTGTACTTGTATCTGGCTTCTGTTAGAGTTCCTAGCCGGATATTCAAATGAGCGCACAGTGATACTTTTCCTGTCCTAAACGCAGGGCCTCCTGATCCCCCAAGCGATGTGCGGTTGCAGATCGGTCCATCCCCAGGCATTGCTCTCGTTAAATGGCTGCCTGTCTTGGTTGATGCAGCTGGGACTTCTAACAATGTGCATGTAACAGGATATACCATTTATGCAGACAAACAAAAAGTAAGAATATTTAAGAGCCGTATCCATTATGCACCCATCCAACCATTTTCCAGACTTACATCTTCTAGGTATAGTGATGGTATTAGCAGAAGATTTTTAAAGGGGACTTCACCTCAAACTGATGGCTGGGCTGGCAAAAGTTATTGTGAGGGACCATGCCAATCAGCAAAATTCATGGTGGGGCTGTGGGGGACCTCAAAGTTCAGAGCCGAAATTTATTTCCACTCCAGCCCTGTCTTATGCCATCAGCAGATTTCTTTTTTGCTGTAAATTAAAAACCTGAGGCCTCATTTATCAAAGTTGCATACCAACACCCAAAATGTGTGTATGGAATTTATCAAACAAAACGTGACAGGAAAACCGTGTGTATTTACAGAAACTCAGGGGCAGGCATATGCAACATTTTGGACAAATCAGGTAAAGGCATCAGCATTTGTAAAGCAGGGAACTGCAGATAAACAGAACATGCCAGCATCACCAACAGGTGGCGACACCAGGATCAAGCTAGTGAGCATGTATGTCATGCAATAAGGGAACAGCTGAACCACTAATCTTTTCTTACTGAACTTTATTAAACTCGACCACTCTCTACATAACACACTTAGCCATCATCCATACACTTGGCAACCAACACCTACCATTGCACCTCCATGCCACCCACCATAAAAAGATTAAATTTTGTATGAATTTTCATTGCCAGATTTCCTAACAAATCATATACAGTAGAATCATGGAACTTGACATTGAACAGGTCTGTTGATTTTTTTTTTTTTTACTTGTACCTCGACCGAAATGTTGGAACTTGACTGTTCCTTCTAAAACTTGTATGGGTCAAGACACGTTTAACTCAAACGGGTCAGCTGAGAAAAATCTAGACACAACTTGACCAAAAACTCAGAACATGCAAAACAAAACAGACCTGCTAAAACTTGGGCTGAAACAAAGGCAAACGGACCATCTGGATGCTTATGCCTATGAATCGCTCTCATTCTCGCGGTGCCTCTCGACTGAATTTGACATGCAAAAACTGCGTTCCTGTGTTCAGTGTAAATTTTTTTGCGTTTCATCTACAGTACATTTAGTGATATAGTAATCACGGTCCCTATGAAAGTGAGCAGTGATAGCAGCAAACTGAAGAGGAAAGAGATAGGAGTAGCTATACAACTTAAAAGGGAAATTATAGCAAGACTAGAAGGTATATATTGTGCTTTTCATGATCTCAAAGATGCATACATAGAATAAGGTAAAGTAAACAAATAAGAAAAATGGCAAAGCATATTATGGATAGGCAAGGTAATACGATTTTAGTTTGATTTTGAAATCGGAGACCGAGATCGACTTAATGTTGTGTTACTACAAAGTACCAGTATAGGTGAAGTAACAGACAGCAGTACCTGCACTAGATTGTAGCAGTAACTTCATTCCTAGGGAGGCAAAGCATAGCATTTTACGGGTATAATGAACAGGAGTCCGAATTATAGTCTTCTGTGATGTACTAAAAACTGTTCATTTATTTTCACTGCATCTTTTGTTGACCACCAAAAGTTTGCAGATCTACAAAAACATCTTTGTTTTAATCAGAGTAAGCTTGTTCAACCGTCCCCAACACTTTGTCAGGTCATGTCAGGTCAGTCATTGATATTCTTGAAAATTATGTACCAATTTTGCAATGCCTTCAGACAGTTCAAACACCTGTGCCTATAGGGTTCTAGCCAAAGTTTGGCAAGTTTATAACAATCTTCAGCCCCGGAAAAAATTAAGAGATCACAGCACAGTATTTTGTTTCTTAATTTATGGGTGTGCATGTGTGAATTTTTTTTTTTTTTTGCAAAATGCAGCCTGGTTGTTCTCCATTTCTTCTTAATGAAGGGTTTCTTCCTTGCTTTATGGGTCTTCAGTCCTGCCTCTAGGAGCCTGATATGAACTGTCCTAGCAGTGCACTTCACACCTGCACTTAATGTTTCTTGTTCCTTTTGAAGGTCACTTGATGTCATCCTACAATTCATGAGAAACTGCTAGATAAGTTAACAGTTGTCTCTGACATTAGAAAGTTGCTTCCACCCTTTACCTGGCTGGTTTCTGGTCATTCCCAGTGTCTCCTCAAATTGCTCTTGGGTACCACTGTCTTAGAAATTTTGAACCTGGAAGCAACCTGCTGCTCAGCATAGCCTTCTGCCAGCATAAGACCAATTAAACCAGTATTTAGAAATGCAAATTATTTTAAAAATATAGAGTGGTCTCTTAATTTTTTCCATGGCTGTATACACTGGTAATAGGGGTGGGCAAAATGGTGATATTTTATTGTAACTGGTTACAAATGTGACCACCATGTCCATTTCAGAGGTATCACAAGAATCGTGATACAGCACTACATTTACATGTAATTATGTAATTTAGCAAATGCTTTTGTCCAAAGCTACATACAAGTAGCCAAATAGCACATTCCAAGCATATGAGCTGCTGAGAATTAGACAAGGTTAAGTAGAGCTAAGCTGAGCTTCCACTGAATGCTCTGCTGCTAGTACACTATTAACACTATTATTATAATAATAGAACAAACTGGCAAGTGCCTATTATGCAATACTTGTGTATTTAAAAACAGGACGATGAAACGAAGCAATTTCAGGGTGCATAACATCTCAGCACCCGTAATACACCGATTGTCTGGCTATGCACATTTTGATGAATACATTGTTCTTAGCTGCAGTGTCTTCTACGTCATCTGAACAAAACCAGAAGCAAACATTTCTTACCGATGCAAAAAATTCAAAATACACATTTTTACTTAATTCTTTTATTTATCGTTTAAGTTTTAGTATTTTTATTCACATACCTTAATAATTAGTTATGATGCTACCAGCAGTGTTTCTTGTAAGGATCGACTTGCTCGATAAATGATTAATTGTTTATTAAACATTTATTTACAGAAACTATTACCACAATTTGCAGCCAGAAAGGTTTTTTTTTGCATGTAGTTCATTTGCATTGGTCATTTACGGTTACTTGTGCATGGTAAAAGGGCAGGATCTCATGCACAAACACATTTACAAGATTTGTCAAGGGCAAATTGCATACATATGTGTATGTACCAGGTATAATAAACCAGATATTTTTATTTGCGTGTATGCGGTTTTCTGTTTTCGTTTGTACAATGAACTTTATGCAACATTTGACAAGTGAGGCCCCTGCAGCCATTTTCTGACCCCCATATGAACACCACTTACAGGTATTCCTGGTAGTGGTTTGCCAGTCAGCCTTTAGAAATTGTATTTATTTAAAGTTCTTTCCTAGTTTTATTTTTCACCCTCAGTTTTCTTGAGTTCTCTTGTGCTACAAAATGGTAAATTGTAAATGAGAATTGGATGAAACTATTGACTGTTAGCTACTTGCTATCTCATGTGAGAAAACACAGGCCTATGGTTTTTCAGGTCATGGAGGTTTCCTCCCCTACAACCACTAGCGTGTTGCTGGGTCAGTCTCAGATCCACCTCCTGGAAAGCGCGTATGAACTGACGGTGCGGACCATGTCTCCCCTTGGGGAATCTGCTGACTCAGTGCCTGCTCAGGTCTTGCCAGACCTTCTTTCAGCCATCAGACATGGGGTATCTCTGGAACCAAACTTGGAAATGCCTGTAAGAAATGTGTCCACGCTCCTTCGGAACCCACCACTAGGAGCCCCTGCCAATTCCTTGGATCAAGGCTCAATGATCCACGGAGAGAGTGGTAGCATGCCAGAGGTACATCATCATGTGAACTGGTGTCTTGTCATACTCCTCACTTCCTATTTAATACTGTATTTTCAGTCTAGTTGGATATGGACACTATTATACTGAATATCAAAAGATATAAAGCGCATGTACTGCCTGGACAAAAGTAAGTGGACACCGTACCATGCATGTCGAATGTGGAGTTGCTGCTATAACAGCCCCCACACCTGTGGCAAGGCTTACCACTGGATTTTTGAGTGTGGTTATGGGAATGGGAGCCCATTCAGCCACAGGAGCATTAGTAGGTCAGGCACTGATGTTGTGGTCAGAAGGTCTGAATCACAAGTCGGCTTTTCAATTCATCCCAGAGTGTTCAGTGGAATTGAGGTCAGGGCTCTATGCAGGCCAGTCAAGTTCTTCCATATCAGTGTCGCGAAACTATGAATTTACGGCTCCTGCTTCGTGCGCAGGGGCACAGTAATACTGGAACAGGAAATTGCCTTCCTCAAACTGTTGCCATGAAGTTGGAAGCACACAGTTGGCTAAAATGTCTTTGACCACTGATGAATTAAGGTCACCCTTCGCTAGAGCTAAAGGGCCTAAACCAAACTCTGCCCTAAATCACTATGCCCCATCCACAAAACTTTATATTTTGGCACTATTTACTGAGGTAGGTAGTGTTCTTCTGGCATCTGCCAAACCCAAATTCATCTGTAACAGCATCAAATAGTGAAGCCTGATTCATCACTCTTGTCTTGATACATTTCCACTGCTCCACAGTGCAATGGCAACGTACTTTAGACTAGTCAAGTCAATGCTTGGTGTATTTGCTAGTTTCTAAACTGAGGAAAGGCAATTTTTACATGCCACGCACTTCAGCGATTTGTCATCCCGCTGTCAGCTTGTATGGCCTACCTCTTTGGTGTTGTTCTGTGATTGCTTCTAAACACTTCTGCTTTACAAAGACAGTTCTTGACTGGAGCAAGTTGACACATGGAAGAAATTTGATGGACTATTTTGTTGCAACAGTGGCATCCTGTGATGGTACGATGTTCAAAGTCACCAAGCTCTTCAGTTTGACACATTCCAATATCACGGTCTGTCTATGGAGATTTTCATGACTGGGTGCTTCATTTTATGCTCATTTTAGCAATGGGATTAGCTAAAAAAAAACTAAACTGAATAATTGGAAGGGGTGTCCACATACTTTTGAACAGGTGATGTAATTTACATGACCTGGAATTTTGTTAATGTTGTTGCATTTGGAATAAAAACCTACATCGGTGATAAACATATAAAACAGATGTATGGCATGAGGCATGATAAACACATGGTAAACTGGATGGCAGTCAATGAAACCAATAATAGGTAATGAAATTAGTAAACAAACATATATATGTGTGTGTGTGTGTGTGTGTGTGTGTGTGTGTATACGCTGCTTGCTCAATGAAACTTGAAATCTCAATAGAAGTTATATACTGTAAAACAAAAAAAAAGACTACACCAGGGGTAGCCAATCTTACCCGCAAAGGGCTGGTGTGTATGCAGGTTTTTGGGGTAACCTGTAGGTCAGCTGTTCAAACCCAGGTGTGAGGACTCTTCAGCCAATCAGTCCTCTAATTAGTAATCTAATTAGGGAGTTGCAGCGAAAACCCGCATACACACCGGCCCTTTGCGGATAAGATTGGCCACCGCTGGACTACACAGACTAGACAGTCATGGAGGTTTCTTGTTTTTAGTATAGAAGTTCATTTGAGGTCTGTTCAAACAACTGTAGGCCTTCAGGACTATTTTTACATTTATTATTGTATTAAGTCATTTCACATTTAATTCTTACATAATGTCTTTTGTTATATTAATGTAGGGTCATAATCATGGTTTATCTGTCTGTGTTCAGTAATTAGTCTTATAGTGTGTATCACCCCATGGCTGCAGGGCAGTGCCAAGCCTTTGCCCCCTACTATTGGAGAACCTTTGAAATCATCCAAGAACCAAGGAAGTCAGCGGTCGAACCATCTTTCGGAGACCTCGGACCAAATTATGCACATCACCCAAGTCAACACAAGCTGTTCCACACAACTGTCTGCAGAACACATTTCTCTGAAGGTAGGGTCCCTCATCTCACCATGCACCCATCTGGAGGCAGTGTTTGTATGGGAAGAACAGGTGTTGGTGCTCCCCTGGCTATTCCGTGCTGCCAGATTGTACTTTGCTTCACTAAGAGAAATACAAAGATGTGGCGGTACTGTGTACTGGTCAGTACTGGCTCACTTCAAGGCCTGCCTGTAGGTCATCTTACACCAGGATCCACCAGTGAGTGCATGGTGTTTTATGAGACACTGATGGTTTCATGATGTCAGATTTACAGTCACTGGACTCTGTGGACTGCTTTTTGTCACTTAATCATTTAATTGTCTGGCAAAAATTGCCAAGAATCCTCTAAAAGACAAAGCTCTACTAGATTACTTTTGCCCTACCATGGATAGTTATTCACATCAAGTCTTAAATAAAGTATTTCCTTTGTTTCATTCGGTTGTGTTAAATGTAATGATGCAAATAAGGATCAACCCTCACTAGTTTAGAATTGTATATAATTAAAACCTTGCGTCAACTATAATGCTGATTTTTAATTTGAAAACTGGAAAAAATATAAAGGTCAACTTTGTTTAGAGCAGGGGGTTTTCAACCTGGGGTATACAACACCCCCCCTGGGGTCCACAGAGCAGCTGCCGAGGGTGTACAGAAACATATCATCGAAATGTCTGTATAATCATCCAGAAAGCTCTGTATAATCTCCCAGTTTACACAACATAAAAAATATTCAAAGAGTAAGCAAAAGATATTACAAATAATGCATAGTCACTTATGTGATATAGGGTTAGTGGGAGAGGGTCTGTAGCTGCGGTGTGTTTTCATTTAAGAAAGGCTGTGAACCCTTGCTGTACAGCCTCAGTGGCTTCTTTGCATCATGAAAATCACTATTGACTCAGTTTCCTAAAAGAGAACACCAGAGTGGCAAAATTCAGATGCCCCCTCTCCCGGACATCCAGGAAGAGGAGGAACCCTACTCTGACAACCCAGAGTCAGCTGGAGCTCATTGCAAGGTAAATATCTACAATGTGGTTTATTTTTGCTAGATCAATCATCCGTTTTTAATACCCATTTATCCAGTAATAGTTATGGTGATCCAGAACCTACATTAATGAAAAAAAGGACATGTCTTTAAAGTTGTAGCTCTTTGCAATAATCTGATTGTTACCATCTTTTGTCGGCCCTAGTATTTTATGAGAGCAATTCCATTTGCACAATACTGCATCCATTATTCTAAGGCAAGACCTGGTTGCACGTTCACATTCTTAACCATGCTTGGTTGGAGTGCGGCTCAGTGGGTTAGGCCTTGGTGCCAGTGATTGGAGGGTCGCTGGCTCAAATCCCCTCCTTGGCATAATAGCCACATCTCTGCTGCACCCTTAAGTAAGGTCTTAAACCCCTGAAACATGTTCCAGGTGAACCTTTTTAATGGCTGACCCTTCCGTCTCACCTGTATGTGTATGCATGCTTCAAAGGAGAGCAAGATGGGATATGCAAAAACCGAAATATAATTCCAATGTACTTGCACAAATGGCAAATAAAAGATTCCTACTAATCTTACACAACAGTTGCTTTCATATTTCAGCTGCATATACTACTCAGTAATTCTTATTCTGCTAACTACACAGTTATGATAACCTACTTGTTTTAAAATTGTGAAATAAGATACATTTTTAATTGCTTTATATGTAGTAATTCATTATTGCTGGCTGGGATGTCCTGCTCATTAGAGTTCAGTCCTAATTAATAATCGTACTATTTGCAGGTATTTCTGTTGTTATATTTGAAATTAAAATTTAATATACAGTACATAAAGATATTGTACTTCTTGTCATGACCTGCTCGTCCGATCCTACTGTGTGCCACGCCCCCCTCGTTACCTCGTGTTAATTCCCGATTGTAATCACATGTTGCCTGTTATGGTCAGCCTGTCCTGTATATTTAGTCCGCGTTTCCATTCGTTTCCCCAGTCCGGTCATTGTAGTGTCATGACGTTTCTATCCTGTCTGCCTTGTCATTTGTTAATTAAAAACCTTGTTCCTGATTCCTTGTCGCCCTCCCCTGCTTCCCTGGTCCGTGCTAGGCACGTTCATGACACTTGTGAGTCTGTAGGTGGCAGCAATGTGTTTTATTACTTTGAAGATGCAAGAGATTTGTATTCCACATAGTATAGGCATCATTTTTTTTTTTTTTGCAAATTTATTAGGTAACATTTTACTTGATGGGCACAAATAATATAGCATTATACAATTACTTATGTATTAAGTGCAAATTAAGTCTTAGTTACATACTGATCTCATGTTAGTTCATCATTAATGAATCATGGTGCATTTTTTATCTCCATCAGTTACTGTATTTGTTACTGTATCTGTTAATTCTGTAAACCTTTGTGAACTACTGAAGGAACTACTGAAGGAACAAGTAATGAATAACACAAGTGAAATACTATTCTCATGTTTGTTCATCATTAATGAATTGTGACATCTTTTATCTGCAGTAGCAAATATATTTGTTCATGATTTGTTCATAATTTGTACTATACTAACAATAGTAACTGAGTTATTATGAAGTATTGGTGCCCCGTCAAGTAAAGTGACATTTATGACTACTAATAAACTTAAAAATCTAAATTAATAGTTTCATTCCGGGGGATTTAATCAGCTTTTTTCCTCCTTAATGGTGGTGTGTTTTCCACTCCATGAAATCTCTTTCTCTATGGCTACACACCCAGCCAGACCACTATGAGACGGACAGTGATGAGGAACTTTTGCGAAGACTTATGAGGCTACCCTGGCAAGCTCAAAATAAGAAACATCTCGTCAGCATTTCTGAAGGAACAGAGGAGGAGGACAACTTAGAAAAATGTGTAGAGCCACCACGGCCAAGCTCTGCACAGATTCAACAACTTGGACCACAGCAGGAGGAAATTATTGCTTCCAAGAACATGGCATCACCACCAGACCAACACTCAAACAACAGCTCTGGGCCTGTAGGAGGTGATCATCTTCCAAGGATCAGCAAACCCCAAGGCTCTGAGGTTTCATATGTCACTTCCAGACCTAGGCATTACATTGATGGAGACCAAGGTGAGAGGTTAAGTGGAAGATGTGGAAAAATCCTACATGCTAAGAGCAAACCAGAGCGCAGAGTACATTACTCAGATATTGTGGAAAGTATCAGCTACCAGGAAGAGGACTCAGATAACAGTGTTAATGCCACCATCACAGAAATTTTTAAGGTACCTGAAAGGGTACATCAGTCTTATCATGTGGAAAGCTCACACAAGGGTGGAGACCAACTGAGGAATGCTGTCTTGCAGAAGAACCTAATGTCCCCCATTCGGCATTCATCAGGCCAGTACCTAGGGAATAAGACTGTTATAAGAACCAAGGCCAGTGATGGCTCAGGAATGGAAATTAACTTGGAGTATGGAACAGAAGACGATGATGAAAGTGTCCTTGGTGGTCCAGCTGACGTTTTTGTAGAACAGATGTCTTCAGAATGGTGGTTGGAGGGTGGACAATCAAAGCTGCTGCAGGGGTTTGTGAGCTGCTCTGACCAGTTGAATAAATTCACCACAGATACCTACAGGGCCAGGAAACCTGATAAAGTCTTTGAGCACAAGGTAGCCCGTATCCCACAGCATCACCACAGGAGAATAAGAATGGGTGCCTCAAAGACAGAGGGCTCTTATGTGGATAAACACCATAATAAGACAGAAGACGACCACAAATCATACCAGCAATGTGCCAAATTTGAACAGGCGAGGAAGGGTCAGAGCATCATAGACAACTATCAAAGGGTACGTTTAATTTCATTGTTTAAGCAACCCATTTTGATTAAAGCAGTGGTTTGAACAGTATCATAACTGTGCTAACCAGTTCTCATTTTTTTATGTATTAGTAATGATTTGCTATTTCCAGCTAAGAGACCTTAAAATGATATAGCCTTCCTTAAGGGATAAAATAGAGAAATGTAACCAAGGGGCTTTGTGTTTAATAGGACACGTGCAGCAATGTAGGCAAATCATCGGCTACAGTAAGCTGCACCCAGGAAAGACGGAGAGTGCGAACAAAAACAAGGCGGCTTAAAGGTCAGTCTATAACAGATCCAAAGCTGATAACCGAGCAGTAGTAAAAGGGCTGGCCCAACCCATTTTGAGGCCCTAGGCTAAATTTGATTAATAATTGTCATAACCTCGGATGTGGAATACATACGGTTTTGGGACTGATTTGCCCCCAGTGCTGCCACAGACACTTTCTAAATAATTGAAAAAAAAATTAGGCATATTGTCTGTATGACGAATTAGAACTGATTACATTTCGAGACAGATCTCCTAAAATTGTAGCAGCATCACAAAGTGAGAGCAAAGAAAATGGCCATTTCGGATACATGAGACTGTTAGCATGATAACTCGAAAAATATTTTCTGGACCTTTTTCCAACTAACTGAAACTGATTAAATTTTGAGACAGATCACCCCAAAATTGAAGCAGCACACCATAATCATAGCAAAGAAAGGGGCTGTTTTGACCCTTGATGTTGTTAGAGTGATAACTGAAAAAGAATTTGAAGGATCTTTTTGAAACTTTTAAGACACATCGTATGGGTCAGGAAATGGAAATGGTCAAATTCTGAGACAACTCGCCCCCAAACTGAAGCAATGCTACTTAGTGGCACAAAGAGAAGTGACTGGAGACAATATTTGACCTTGTGAATGTGATAAAGCAAAAAGTATTTGATGGATCTTATTTGTCTCTACTAACTTCCTACTGAACCACGTTTAACTAAAATAAAGCGAAATTCCTCTTGGGAGGTGGAATAACAAGGGCAGTACCGGCTCCTGGTACTGAATAACAAGGGGAGTACCGGCTCCTGGTACTGAATAACAAGGGGAGTACCGGCTCCTCATGCTGAATAACAAGGGGAGTACCAGCTCTTGGTGCTGAGTAACTAGGGGAGTACCGGCTCCTGGCACTGAATAACAAGGGGAGTACCAGCTCTTGGTGCTGAATAACTAGGGGAGTACCGGCTCCTGGTACTGAATAACAAGGGGAGTACCGGCTCTTGGTGCTGAATAACAAGGGGAGTACCGGCTCCTGTTTTTCCTCACTTCAAGCACTGATCTTGGTAGCGTATCTGTGAACAAATTTGGATACATACATATTTAGACACAAATCATCTTACAATTAAGTTACATTTTCCTGCCCAAAAAATGTCCCTGCATGAATTTTCTGCCATAAAGGCAATGGACATGTAGCTGCTCGAAAGCCGCTCAGATAGTTTAGGACTTATTGGAAGTTAATGACCGACACCTAGGGTAAAGTGAGGTCTGAAGCGGCATGATGACATACTTATTTATTTACAACCAGATGGAGCGAGACTGGCAGCCTCAGAGGCTGGGAGAGATCTGGATGGGCTCGTTGAAGACAATCCTACACGTATCTTTGTGGCTTTATTTCCTTATGAACCTGCTGTCATGTCCCCAAACCCAGACACCGCAGATGAAGAGCTGCCCTTCATGGAGGGACAGATCATCCAGGTAACACTGTTTGCTACCCTGCTGTAGTACATGAACTGGGAAAATAATGCATATTTCTTAGCAGTTCATTTACTCAAATTAAATTATGAATAATTTCGCTATTGTTAGTTTTTGCCCTCCAAATATGATTTTTGTAATATTTTTTCAAATCATTGATTATGTATAGTTCTTGGTTAGCAGTTGTAAGTATTGACAAATTATAACTACTATGAGACCAATCTGGGTAAAATATAAAACATAATATTTTTCGATAATGCTTTACATTAACCCCACCGTCATAATGTATTCATTATGCATTAATAGAACATGCAGTGCACCTTCATAATGCATTCATAGAACATTCATAAGCAGCATGCAAGTACACCTTAACATCCTAACATCCATTAACAGCTTTAATATGCATTTATAACAAACATTACATGATTATACAGTTATAATGTCTGTTATTATTATATAATGTTTGTTATTAATGTATATTACAGCTGTTAAGGGATGTTAGGATGTTAAGGTGTATTTGCATGCTGCTTATGAATGTTCTATGAATGCATTATGAATACATTATGAAGGTGCACTGAACATTTTATGAATGCAATATGAAAGCATTATGAAGGTGCAGTTAGTGTTTTTCAAATCATGCATATTGCATCTAATATTGACTGTGGTACATCAATGTGTGCCAATGAAGTCAGCTTAGAAATCACTGGAAACTTTCATAAAAGTGAGATAAAGAATAAATACAATAATTCAGATTTTTCTGCCCAAGCATTTAGGGATACTATAGTTTTAATAGTTTTACAAACATAAAACATGTTATTGAATAGTGTTTCTGCAAAACATCTAAATTATTATCACTTTGTTTAATATATGGGAAAGTACATAGAGGGACCGTACCTCACTCACATTTCTGAATGGATTATCAGGATCCTTCATTGTCTTATGTTTGCATTTGTGTTCTGGCCCCTTCAAGTATGACCACAGGTTCTCAATACAATTCAAGTTCCTAATAATATTATATGGTATCATGCTCAATTTCATATTCATAACGGAGAGTGTAACTAATTCACAAAAAATAATTACAACACATAATTATTGTATTTGAATTCTTAGAGTTTAATTTTATGGAATTAAATCTGTCTCATCACAATTTGAATTTTATATGCCACTGAAATTCTAACCTTGAATATTTATGCATTGGAAATATGCGTCAGATTTTCTTTGCCTCTGAATTACCGTCTTCAAATTTTCTATAATGCAGTTTCACTGCTATTTTTCCATGTTCACAAATTCAGGGCTTAAAGATACAAATTACAAAAAACTCAAGTTTCAAAAATTCAAACAGAACATTTCCAAGTTGCTCCAATTCGATGGTCCAAATTCACATGCAAAAATACGAGGTTAAAAATATGAGTTATACATCTGGGATACCAAGGCTAAGCAATCGAATCTGTGGGTGCATTCGACTTGGGCTCAGGTCTGTCAGCAGCTGACGTGATGTGGAGCAAGATCTGCCGGCGGCTGCAGGGGTGGAGTATAAACTGACTGCAGCCAAATGGGACAACGTCTGAAACTTACAATTGCTTAATTTTAAACATTGTCTCTTAACTAAGTAACAGGTCCTTATCTTTAAAGATAAAAAGAATAAGAATATCAGCTAAATGCAAATATTCTTTTGGTATATGGTAGTAAATTAGCGCCTGGAATAATTTTAAGAACCCATGCTAATATGTGATACATTGATTGTGCATTTTCATTAGGTATATGGAGATAAAGATGCTGACGGTTTTTACTATGGAGAATCAAATGGCCACTTTGGCTATATTCCATGCAACATGGTGTCTGAGGTCCAGGTGGGGGATGAAGAGAGCAGACAGCAGCTGCTGCAATGTGGCTTTCTGCCTGCAGAGGTCCCCATGGAGAAATCAGGTACCTCAGTCTGTCTCTCTTACACACACAAACCCAAAAATATACGTAAAGTCCACCGCCTTGTTGTTTTCGAATCTTCCAGTGGAATTTTATGAAGCCTCCCCTTCATTATTTTCTGCCATTGGTGGCAATGGGAAATTTTTATTTTTTGCAGAACAGAAAGTCTTACTTTTGAGCACTTGAACTTTTTCAGTCAGAAAATCTGTGCCAGCCTGATGACAATGGTGCTATGAAGTGCAAAACCTTATGAACTAAAATGTGGCACATGGCAGTTGTTATAGTGTAGAAGATGAGATTTCACATAATAATGAATTAAAAATTGGTAATTTTATTTTGAGGACTAATGGCGACTGTTTAACACAGGAAGTGAAATATGACATCGGCAATGCTGTGGGTGCAGGCCCACCTGTGTTTTTGTGTTCTGCCTCAGCATGAGGGAGGATCTCACACTCTTTGTGGATTTTGCTTGTCAGTCTTCCATTGCTTTTGTACCCACCATTTAACGGAACATCTTAATCAGGGCAGGTCCTCCTCCCTAAACCCAAAACAATTGCAGACCATGACACTGCCTCCATATGCAGAACTCACTGTGTCTTACAAATACACAGAAATTAGGTCCACATATTTCAGATCTGCATTGGCATGAAGAAAATATGGCAATCATGATACTTGCGTGAATTCAATTAAAAAAATATTTTTAAATTTCCTAAAATAAATTTCCTAAAAATTTCAACCCTGTTCCCATACTAAAAAACAAACTCTTAGCTGAAGCTGCATTTTAAAAAAAATCATACAAAACAAATTCATCCATATAAAGCACGTAATCAGGATATGTTCAGAGAGTGTTAAGTTGCGCATTGAGGTGAGATGATCCATGCCAGGGAGGACACTTTGAGCTAGGCCAGAATTTCTAAACTACCAGTTCAGTGAAAAGGACCTGGCTAATTGTCTTGTCATTGCACATAGATTCCCGTCACTCAGCTATGAAGCTTAAGGACCAGACACCCCGCAGGATGGTGGCGATCTTCGATTATGATCCTCGGCAGAGCTCTCCGAACGTTGATATTGAGGTAATAGCTTTGAGGACTAACAACATTATAAAATGTGCTTTGTTAGGTAGAGCTATCAGCATCCACTAACACCACTATGGGCAGGGATGACAAAGACACAACTCCATCATACAAATCAGCCTGTATTTCTCTGCAGGCTGAGCTGACCTTCAAAGCAGGGGACACTGTGTTGGTGTTTGGCAATTTGGACAGCGATGGGTTTTTCTATGTGAGTGTGGAATCCAAAATGTGCGACTAGACTTGTGTGCGATTGGACTGACCAACCTGGAATATGATTGGGTATTCAGCATGGGGCTCTGTTTCAGGGAGAGCTATGATTGGGTATTCAGCATGGGGCTCTGTTTCAG
>JAODJU010000036.1:16804672-16817787 GCA_026776725.1 Gnathonemus echidnorhynchus
TCAGGGAGAGCTATGATTGGGTATTCAGCATGGGGATCTGTTTCAGGGAGAGCTATGATTGGGTATTCAGCATGGGGATCTGTTTCAGGGAGAGCTGAACGGACAGCGGGGCCTAGTTCCATCCAACTTCCTCCGAGCTGTATCTGAGACTGAGGTTGAGGAGTGTTGGGGGGCAAGGAAGGTGAGCAAAAATGTATCTTTGTATATTCATTGAATACAAGGTCTGTTTTTCTAGATAAATGCTAAATACAGTCCTTTCACTTTATTTTTCCAATAGTGAAGAAACATTTTCATTACAATTTCAATGGAGCCAAAGTTCTTAAAATTTAATTTGTGGGAAATTATACTTCTCTGACCTTCATCAAACAGAAAAAGATCAATGAAAATGCTGATCAGTCGAATCATTAGAGCCTACTATTTTTACAGTGATATGTCTCAAAGTATTTAAAATCTTTATGCCTAGTCAAAGTATCAGTCCCAAAAAAGCAATATCACTAAACATTCATGGGGGATAATTAGGTACTGTGAATATAGGGTGACCAGATCATCCATATCAAGGAGAACACTTTGAGCTAGGACAGAATTTGTAAACTACCATTTCACTCAAAAGGACCTGGATTTGACCTAACCACTGAGTTTTTGCTGTGTGCTGATTGGTTAGTCTCTATATTCATGCATGTGTCACTAATGTTAAGGTGAAACAGCTGGATGACTCTTTCAATCAAGGAAACAAACCAGTCAAAGTGCAAGAAGAAGTGATCTATTTAGCCGAGCACAGGAGCCTTTCAGTTTTAGTTTGTAAAACCTGAAGTAGCTCAAACTGTCCTCCCGGACATGAATTATCTGGTCACCCCATGTGGCTGGGGAAAGGCTAATTATGGAACAAATTAGTTGGAACACAATCCACAGATATACAAAGCTTCATGTGACTATTGAAATATTCAGAGCTTTATGTTCACTGATCTGCATTAGGCCACTAAATCCATCACTTAGATTGTTTTTTCTGGGTTTCTTTCAGTCATTTACATGTTTTTCCTTGTTGTTTGTCCTTTGGAAATAACAGGGATGCAGGAGGACCGTGCATTATAAGCATTAAGTGTAAGTGTTACTGTTCGGAGCCATTGTATTTAGCAAGCTGGGTATCCTAACTTAAGTTTCATATAGTCTATGGTAACCTTCTAATTTTTGTCATTGCTGTACTCTCCTCATGTATACCCTTGCTTAATAGATGGAATAAGAAAGTGTTAGAAAATCTCAAAAACCCTTTGCCTGCTTGTTCTTTATCTCTACTGCAGGAAAGCCTTCCATTGGTTATGAAAGACAGAACCCCTATGGAGTAATTTCAAGCAAAACTTCTTCAGCTTTCAGTGGCTCTCCTCAATCCTGAAGCACATTCTCTGGTTTGGGTCCTTGGGGCCTCCATGGATTTGTTAGTATGTAGGTTTTTGTGTGAACTGGAATTTTGTTCTGGTTTTGTGTCTTCTGATAGTATCAGTTGTAGGGACTTGATTCAGATGAAGAAGTCTCTAGCTAGTAGTTATCAATATGACAAACCAGTTAAGTTCTCAACAAATGAGTTTGATGGGCCGAATGGCCTCCTCTCGTTTTTAAATTTCTTATGTTCTTATGGACAGCATACATCTTCATATATTGCACATTTGTGTGCTCTTTTGCCATTATGGCCTTATCTATCTCCAGGGACTTTTGTCCATTGTTATGATTACAGTACTGGGTTGAATTTTTAAGGTCAAGAAATTAAACACTCATTGTTTTTCTGTGAGAAGCTGTTAAATATGTTCCTGGGACAGGTAGTTTTGGGGTGCCTCAGATGCTTTCTTTTTAAGGTGATAACTCAAAAACTATTTGATGGATCTTTTCAAAACTTTGCAGGGGGGTTGTTTGTGCGTTGAACTGGAACTGATTTAATTCTGAGACTGATCACCCAAAAATTAAAAAAAATGTAAATTTAAATCTTAGTGGCAGCAATGGGAAGTGGGAAAGCAGATGACATTTGAAATTGTGATTATGATAGGTCAAAAAGTATATGATAGATCTCATTACTGCTTCATGCAAACATTATATGGATGGAGCCCTACACATGATTTAATTTTCAAACAAATTGCCCCAAAAATTAAGCAGCGTGGTAGCAAAGGAAAAAAAATGGAAGCAGTAGAATACATTTGGTCTTGTGAACACCGTAGTTCTAAAAGTATTTGACATTTTTCAAACTCTGAATGGACGTGATATGGATGACAAACTTAAAGTGATCAAATTTTGAGGCAGATTAGCCAAAAATTGAAGCAGTGCTGCATAGTGATGACAAAGAAAAGAGCAGCATGATTACTCAGAAATTGTCTGATCTTTTCCAAACTTTGTAGACACATTGTATAGACTGTTCAAATTTTCAGACAAATCACACAAAAACTGAAACAACAGTGCATACTGACAGGAAAGACAAAGGTAAGTTAGATAAGAACCTTAACCTAGTGAACAGGATAACTCTGTTTGTTATTATTACTCTAATTACTCTATTTGATTTTTGCTTAATCTTATTACCACTTCACAGGAACATTATATGGATGAAAATCTACGCCTGCAAATCTTCCATGATAGACCCCAAATCACCCTAAAATTGGAACTGAAGCAGAGGGTGAAATGGAGGCTATATCCACCTACATGTAAACACAGTGGTCTGCCATCAAAACTTATTCCGTGGATCTTTTCTCAGACTTCCTAGGAACATTATATAGGTCAGAAATTCTTGACCTGTGGGGCATAAAATGATTTTCTGAATATTCTATAATATAGTTTATGCTGTTTTTTTTTTTTTTTTTTTTTTGGTCGCCAGCCTCCCCATTTGGCAAATTCTGTCAGTAGTAGTCTGATAGCCGGTCAGCAAATTATGTCGGGGTGCAAATTTTTGTGGGGAAATATTACTTTATCAAGTTTTTTTGGAGAGGTGGGGAGAATGTATAAGGTATGCTTGTAATAATATTTTTGTTATATTTCAATATTTTCATTCAGTGTAATTTATCAAAAGTGAATCCCTCTGCCATCACTTAGCTAAATTTACCGTGGGAGACTTTAGTTATGTCATTTAGCTCTAGTCCTAGTCAGCGGTGGCACATGAAATAACAGGCTCAAATTTAGTGAAGCTGATTACATTAAGTCAAGGCACACAAAGTGCACCAGGGCTGCCAGATAAATGACCTGACCCTGCACTTGGATCCCAAGCTTCGCTCAACTGTATATGTATATATGTGTGTATGTCTGAAGCAGAAATCATTCAACTACGTTATTGAATGATCATTCGGCCATTAGGCAACTTAAAGTCACTTGTTCATCAACAATTCTTGTCCTTGATTCAAAACAAGTCTGCTTAGTACGACTTCTGGCCGCTACTCCTTCCGCACAGCAGCGTAGCGTGCGTACTCAAAGCATCCTAGTTCTTTGTACTTGCGTATACCCTTAAAATGATGTTGAATAACGACTTACGAACATTTTAAGTTACGAACGGCCGTGCGGAACGTATCTCATTCGTAAGTAGAGGAGCGTCTGTGTGTGTGTGTGTGTGTGTGTGTGTGTGTGTATAGATATAGATAGAGCCAAGAGTTACAAATACTTTGACTGTCATGTATACCATGTAGACTGTAAATAACTATGTCTATTTTGTTTGATTTTTTTAATTTGCAAAATGGACATGTCAGTGCAGTTGTGCAAGTCAACGAATGTGTACATGCAACTTTTGTTACCCACACACAATGGCACTGAGTCTTGTGATATGAGCCTGAAAAGGCTGATTGATGCAATTGATGTCTTTGGATGACAGGAGCTGGCATTCTGGGAACACAAACTCTGATAGCAAAAAAATATGTAAATGGTAACTAAATGACTACACAGCTGTTATGTCACGGAAAATGCTGGTCATAGCGCAAAAGAAAACTAAATAGAATGTAAATATTAAGACATATTCATAATATAAATGACACTTTAAGACATGGGCATAAAGACATAGAAATACAGATGAAAACCTGATTGGTGGGGAAAGATTGCGTAAACTGGCATGTAAGTGGAATGTGCAGTAAATAGCAGGTAAATAGCAGAGCTACATGCTAGAACTAGGACTCCTAGTATTCAAGTACAAACACATTTATTGGCTTTGACATCTCCAGTTAGTCCATCCAGTACATCTAGAAATTGTAGAGGCTGGGGTGTGTGGGAGGAGTAAGTATTAGATAGGCGGGGGGTGATATGGGTTTCTGGGAAATACAATGCTATTATTTGGACAGCCCTGATTCTCGTTTTAAGTCTTTTGCAGCATGTACAGCTAATAGCTTTGCAAAACATGATACAATCAAGTTCCTGACAATATGAGGTGCTTTTCTAACTGTGAAAAGAACATAATGAATATTTGTATGGCTGAAAAAGAAAATCATTTTATTGTGATATTGTTAAAGGTTTGCTGACAGTTTTTCTTAATGAAAAGAACTACTTCTCGACCACTGTTTCTCAATAAATTTCTGTATCCGCTAGGAGGGTACTTTCTGTGCTTCTCTGGCACATCCCTGCTTTACAGAACTATTTAAACTAGTATCTCAGTATTAGATGCTTAGAAGCTGAAGCTTAAAAAAGCTAATGGATTTTAGCCTTAAGTGATGATTGTTAGTCTTAATACACCCATTTAATGGAGTATGATGGGAATGTATGTATGCTGGTTTCTGCCTTATGTTTTATACGTACCATCTGCAAAACAGCAGACACAGCGGTGGCCAATCTTATCCGCAATGGGCCGGTTTGTATGCAGGCTTTTGAGGTAACCTTTAGGTCAGCTGTTCAAACCCAGGTGTGAGGACTTCTCAGCCAATCAGTTCTCTGATTAGTAATCTAATTAGGGAGCTGCAGCGAAAACCCACAAACACACAGCGGCCCTTTGCGGATAAGATTGGCCACCCCTGAGCTGACAGTTTGCTACCATGTGTAACTATGGTTAATCCATTCAATGACATACAGTGCAAAAGAGTGTTCACTTTTTAGTTTCAGTGGATACCTAACATGTCTCTAGGGAGTTTTTGTTCCTCTATCAGTAGTATATGTTTCTGTAAATGGAGGTTCATTTGTGAATATACAGTAGCTGTATATAACTGTATCTGTGTCCTTCATACTATCTATGTACTTGTAGACATTTAGCTGGTAATTGCCACAAAAACTGGTCCAGGGATATTTTGAGACTAATTTAAATTTTATTTTTGAAAGAATAAAGTGTATTTTTTGCAAACACTGTGCTGTTTTTCAAATTGTGATATTATCCAAAGAGATGGGTGGAGTTGGCAATGATGTAGCAATGTTGTATGATAACATAGTTTAGTTTAGTTTTCTTCAGTTTAAATGGACACCGCAATTAATGCCACTGGCATTACATTAGAAAAAACTTTGTAATTTTGATGCATGAATATTGATGTTTTGTAGTTGGATTGTATCAGTGTTTATCACCAGTTTGAGAACAAAGCCTTAAGTTACCCTAAAATATAATTAAGTGCTTACAATTAACATTAGAATTTTAATATTAGAATGTGTCCTAAAATATAAAATAAATGCAAATATAACAAGGTTTTGTAGATTATATTTTTATTTAATACAGCAAATATAAAAATTCATATTAATTGCATAAAGGAAAATTCACCATAACAAATGACAAAAAATGATTGTCACTAATAAACACAGACAAACTTCCTTGGGTTTAATGACAGAACATGTTACGGATTGGGCTGCCTGTCTGATCTTTATTTCCTGGTCCGGATTCCACAGAAGCCAACAGTACACTCATCCATAAAGTAGGAAACACTACACTGTGCAGCGGAGTTTAGTACTGCTTTCTACTTTATGGATGACTGCACTGTATCTCCAGGGTCTTCTTCCACCAGGTGGCGACGTTCATTTCTTGGGTCACACTCGAGTTACATTCACTCTCCAAATCATCTCTCCCTTAACACCCCCCACCTTCAGTCACAGACTGAAGATGAAATAAAACTAAACAACTTAGAAAATGCTAATAGAATTTCTCATATAAGATGCTTCTTTTTGAATCACCATTTTACCAGTAACAAGTGTACATATCATTAATAAGAACACTGTATTAAAAAAATTCTGAAGCACTTCAAACAGTTCTGTTCAATTCAGGTTCAAAAAGATTCAGGCACAAAAGTGGAAATTTTATGCATTAAAAATGATTGTAATATTAAAAGTATGGAATAATACTATAAAAGACAAATTAAGTTATATTGAAAAGCTGTTGACAGAATACTTTCATTGATGTCTAAAGTCTTAATTTTTCACATAATAGCATTCATTTATTAGAAACATTAAACTTCTTGAGTGACGATGAAGACAGTATGAAACCCTGCTTTGTACAAAGAAGCCATTTTGTGGTGCATGAGTATTATACCTTTTTTGACTTAATAATGATACAAGTATTTATGCTGTCAAATATAGAATATCTCTATTTTAAAATCTGACCTTACATGTTGACACAAATGTGTACTATTCAGCTTGCACCAGGTTAAAGAAATTACATTTTACAACATTAATATTACTACATTTCCGCTTCACTTCAGGCGAAGACCAGAAACCTGATATATAACATGAAAGCACAATCATTTTAAGCACAAAATAAAAATAAGTCAAAGTAAATTGTCACAGTTTAGATTATGAACTTAATTTCATTTAATTTTTTATCATTAAATTTGAAATTTAATTTTAATTTTTTAAAAAATAATACCTTATATCTTCCTTAAGAAGATTCAAAATAAGTGCATATTGAAATATGAAATATAGGCATTTCTTAGTTATTTGCTAATCACTTTTCAATCATTTTAATGGCTTGACCGACAATCTTACCGGCTTCCACTCTTGAGGTTGTAAAAGAAACAGGCCAGTAAGAGAGAGATCTCCTCCTTTTTAGCTGATCGTCACCCACGTGATGTAAACCACAGGAAGAAGGCCTCCCGCTCGCACTCGAAAGACACCCGATGGGTGTGGTGTTCACCATGTTCAGTGGATGGCCGCCTCTGCCAACTTTATTGACGTTAATGGGTCAAAAAATACGAATCAAATAAAAATTGTGAAAGAACTGTGAGTGAGGATGGTCAGTGCCTCTAGAGCTTGCTTTTGTATCAGGCTACATTCAGTTCACCTTCTCTAATCAAAAGTTCATATGCAAGAGCTTGTTTGTTAGAATAATCTTCATAATGGTTTAATAATAGTGGTTCATGATGGTCACCATGACCCTGTAGAAGTGATCTGGAAGGTGGAATGATAGTTTTGAAGACACATACAAGCAGCATAAGCCAAAACACTTGTGGAAGTGTGTAGCCCAGTCAGTTAAAACTGTATGCCAGTGATTGAAAGAGTTGTGGTTCAAATCTCATGGTCAGCAGCATAATTTAACCCCTGGCCCCTTGAGTAAGGCCCATAAACCCCACTGGCTTCAGGGACTGATAAAATAATCTGCCAAATCAATAGATGTACCCCTTTCCATTGTGAGCAAAGAATTGGGTTTTGATCAAATCTATATGAGGTCAGAGTATGTAACTGTTGTAATAACATGAAAGATTATTTCAGACACAAGGACAAAACAGACACAGACAAAACTATTTAATGTTAAACTGAAGCAGTGAGATGCATGAAGTGTTTACAACATGCCAATATGTTTTCCACTCTTTTCTAATATATCCCATGAACTCCCACTCAGAATTGCCCTACACTATCTTTGAGTCTAACAAACTGGGACAGATTTGGTACCCTCTGAATATGCACTACTGTGGATTTCAATGAGTCTTGGACATTTGTCTTAATAAAATAAAGCATAGTCTTGCATTCTAACCAGGAAACGTGGGACATTATTAAATTGTAACTCATCAGCATTTAAAAAGCCTATAAGCAGTATATTATACTTACACAGCAGATGTATTGCAACCCAAGCATGGCAAGTATGTCTACATGCTTCAATGCACAGCTACCTTTACCCACGTCAATCATTTTAATGTTTGTACTTGCAGATGTTTCAGTATGACAGATGATAATGGTAAAACTTCAATACTACATTTAGCTACTTGTATTTCTGAGAAACACCACACCACTTTATCTCTGATGCATTATGGTTTATAAAGGCACATGCTATCATTCTCACAAACCCTATACTTTAATAGCTATTTATTAACCATGATATGAGTGATATGTCATTTTACTTCATTTGAACCAACAGAAGACATACAATTTTAAGACACTTATCGTCGTCACAAAAACTAATTTATATTGTTTGTGGAATTTTCTTTATTTGGTGTTTATATATTTATATATGGGTGTTTATTATACGTCTATTTATGGGCAGTAATAATAATGGTTCTCAGATATAAGGAGGTATTGAATAAAAGATGTTTGATTATAGAGGGTGTACTGATGTGTTATTTTCACTTTGCTGACAGGAAACTGCTCAGAGCCTGTTGGTAGTGCTTCGCTAGCTGCAGCAGAAACTTCTTGCCTGCTCTGGGTGAGATATGCTGCTCGTTGTCTAGACAACCCTAACCTCAGAGTTTAGCAGAGCATGGGGATGAGGAAGTGTGGGGGAGGGGGTTGACATGCCACACTACACTGAAAAAATAGGGTTGTTTTTTGCAATATGCCAAAGGCATTGGCCTACCTGATCCTAATGTATGTGCACCCTTAATATATATAGTTAGGGTGTATATATACATATGTACAAAATTTTAAATATATTGTCCAGTTTGCATCTTCTGGTTGAGTTTTGAGCCTGATATTTTGCTTTTAGAGCACTCTGACTGGTTTTGTTTCCCCATAAAACAAAAACAGCTCCTCTTTGTAAGAGCTGCACATTACTGCAGGCTAGTGGAACAAGCTGCATCAGCAGTAGAAGAATGAGAGCAATGATAAAACAGAAAGAATAAACATTTGGTCATCTGTAGCATTTTGTTTCTGAAAATTAGTCAGCCCCATGTCCCAATCATCAATTCCTTTCAGTATTTCTCAGTACGTAAAATAATTAGTGCACAAACCTACAGATCTGATGTTTTTCATGCTATTCATTTAGCTGTGGTGCTACTGTCAAGTGATTTGATGTATAGACTGTAGTTTAACACAAAAAAGTAACTGGGTGGGCAGTATAGGTCAGGCTGGCCATAGACTAGATAAATGTAGTACTTTTAAAGAATACATCCAAACTGTAGACTGGATTTATATTGAAATATGTATCAGTTAGACACGTTATTATATAAGGAAGGGCTTCACAGACATACATAAACAGTATATCTGTTTAAAACTGCCACTACATCTGGCTCCATGCCAACAGTCAACAACAGCTTATTCTGAAACGTGAAAATTTAAAATTCATGGCTCCCTCTGTTTGAAACCAGAGAATATGAATGTGAACATCCCTGTGGTTAATTTTTGCAATGTAACAGGGCACCATATCCTGGTGAAATAGGCCACTGACATAGAGGAATACTGTTGCCATGAAGAGCTGGTCTACAACAATGGTGGTATGTGTCAAAGTAACATCTGTCTGAATGTCAGGACCCAAGGCTTCCCAGCAGAACATTACCCAGAGTATCACACTGCCTCTGCTGGCTTGCCTTCTTCCCATAGTGCATCCTGGTGCCATCTCTTCCCCAGATAGGTAAACGACACAAACACACTGAGCTGCCCACATGATGTGACAGAAATCGTGATCCATCAGACCAGGCCACCTTCCTGTATTGCTCTTTGCTCCAGTTCTTACAGTTACATGCCCTTTCAGTGTGCTGGGCATCAACATGAGCACTTTGACCTGTCTAGCCATCACCATTTTGTTAAAGCCACTCAGATCCCTACACTTGCCCATTTTTCCTGTTTCCAACACATCAGCTTCAAGAACTGACTGTTAATTTCCCTGATATATAATAACACTCTTGTCAGGTACCATTGCAATGAGAAAATCAGTGTTATTCACTGCACCGCTCAGTGGTTTTAATGTTACGGCTGATCGGTGTGCTGATTATTTTAAAAACCATATGGGTCAAATACCAGCATTTTAGGGTAATAAACTCGACATAAAAAACTGACTAAGTGACAGAAGCGTTCATATTCAGAGGAGCCAAGCAGTGACAGAATATTTTAATAATATCACACTTAATTTACATTCTCTTTTAAGAAATGTATATGATTTATTTTGAAACTTGAATGCAGTATTACAGACATTATTGCTAAACTAAGTTACAACATTTTATCAATAGTGAGCCAACAAACATTTTATTTTTAAAATATATTTAGCCCCGCGACCCCATAGGATAAGCGGCTTGGAAAATGGATGGATGGAAATATATTTAGTCTATTATTATTGTAGCTGTCACAATTATCAACTGTCATAAAAACTTCAGTGAAAAATGAAAATTTATCCTAGAAGTGCTGCTCACTTAACACTTTTCACAAAAATTGAAAATTGTTTTACTTAATCTTTTTAGGAAACAATATATACATAAATTAAAATCAACTAATGTTAACGATTGTTAGGGTCAGCACCCGTCCAACCCTGCCCTTCCTGTCTCCTCCCTGTTTGGCCAGCAGGTGTTGCTGGCCATCCTGTTCTCCACCCTGTCTCCTGCCCTTCAGCTCCAATGTGCTCTCCTGATTCTCCAGCCCACTGCATGGCTCAGTGGGTTGAGGGTGTGGCTTAGGGACTGCATTCCCCCAGTAATGGGTTCAAGACTGGTTGATAATCAACCTTATCTCTTTCTTTGTATTTGAGTTTCTGTTCCCCAGTGTTTTGTTTCCTTTTGATTTTTCTGTACTAGGTTTGCCCTCCTTGTGTTCTGTTCTGGTGTTATGTTGTACTTTGTTTTCTTGTGTATTTCCCTGTGTTTCCTTAGTTTCAGGTCTTTAATTCCTTAGTTCTGAATTCATTCGTGTTAGTTAGTTAGCTTCATCTATGTCTTGTTGCCTTGTGCCTTTCTTAATTGGTTGCTTTTGATTATTTACACCTGCCTTTTGTTAGTCCCTGTTTTCATTGTATTTTAGTGCCTGTCTTTGTTCATTTCCCCAGTTGGTCATTGTTCATATTCCTGTGTGCAACATAGCTGTGTATTATGTGCCTGTGCATTATGTAGCTGTTTATTATGTTTGTGTGTGCTATGTAGCTGTGTATTACGTTCCTGTGCTCATTCCTGGTGTTGCCTTCTTCCCTGAAATGTGTTTTGGGGTCTTGTAATATAGTCGTGGTTAGTTCTGTTTCCCTGGTTGTGTTAATTTAGTCTCCTGGGGCCTGTTTCACAAAGCAGGATTTCTTGCTTAGCCAGATAACTTGCCAAATTTAAGGTAGTCTGGGCTAAATAGACCTTATTTTCATCAACTTACATTTAGCCCAGACTACCTTAACTCTGGCAAGTTATCTGGCTAAGCAAGTAATCCTGCTTTGTGAAATAGGCCCCTGTGGCCTGTACTACGAAGCAGGGTTACTGGCTTATCGGGGTAACTTGTAGGATTTAAGGTAGTCTGAGCAAAATGTAAGTGAACGAATATGAAGTTCATTTAAACTCTGGTACCTTAAATCCGACAAGTTACCCCGTTAAGCCAGTAACTCCGCTTCGTAGTACAGGCCACTGTTCACGAACACATGATTGTAAACAAACATGACTGTACACGAACACATTGCTGTAAACAAACACAACTGGACAAGAATACATGACTATAACATGAGTGTAAACACATGAACATAACCATGAATAATCATTGCTGTAAACAAACACATGACAGCTCTTGTTTACTGATGCCACCTCAGTAAAAACAAGGTGTGCAGCAGCCTTACCTGCAGGGAGAAGATGGCGCTGACGGGTTTGTGGTCGCTACAGGTGTAGCCCATGTGGCTGCGGTAGGAACGCTGTGTGACCCTCAGCCCGGGGCTCAGCCATGACGTTAGGCCACGCCGCACCGTGGGTGGCTGGGCTGGGCCAGGTGAGCCGGCGGCCCGCAGACGCCACAGCACGCGGTCCGTCCAGGCTGGCTTGCGCTTCTTCGTGCTGGGTTGAGACAGACAAACAGGCAAACGGGTGATGCAACAGCTCCACCCACTGGTGAGACAAGGCTATGGCGGGCCAGCTATACCCTACCTGGTGTCGTAGGTGTGTGTACCCACATCAAACTTGTATGTGGGGGGAAAGTTCAGGGGTCCCTCCTGGAAGCCCTGCAGGACTGCCTCACATGCTTTTGCCTTGTTCAGCTACAACACAAACGGCACGGGAGCCTCAGCCAGAGTCGTCAGGGCAACGGCAAGCAGGCAAGACGCTACGCCCCAAGCAGGTGTTTGTGATCCGTGGCAGCAGAGTGTACAGAAGGGCAAGATTACAGGGGACTATAGGAAAGTTTATCATTGCAGAGCAGGACATTCTGTTGTACCTTTTAGTTAGGATCTGAACTGGAATGTGTCATGTTATGGAAGCGTGAAAGCTGCAGTTAAAAACAGCTCGGCGCCCCCCAGTGGTATGCTCTGGGAACAGTCGGCCATGAGCCTCACCTGGTCCTTCTCCCAGAGCATTTGAAGCTTGCTGCTCTCTATTGCACTTTTCACAACATGTGTGTCGTAATCCTCAATGCGAAAGTTAAGGTCCCCAAACCAGAACACCAGACTGCAGGGGAGCGTCAGAGGTCACACACATATACTGTACGTACACACACATACACACATATACTGTAAGTATACATATATATATACACACATATACTGTACATACACACACATACACATATACTATATGTACACACACATACACACATATACTGTAAGTACACACATATATACACATATACTGTATGTACACACACATACACATATACTATATGTACACACACATACACACATATACTGTACGTACACACACATACAGACATATACTGTACGTACACACACATACACACATATACTGTATGTACACACATATATACACACATATGCTGTATGCATACACCATCCATCCATCCATCCATCCATCATCTTCTGCTTGTCCGGGGTTCGGGTCGCGGGGGTAGCAGCTTCAGGAGAGATACCCAGACCTCCCTCTCCCCAGCTACCTCTA
>JAODJU010000036.1:16824177-16844158 GCA_026776725.1 Gnathonemus echidnorhynchus
TTATTCTCGTCAATCACATTTCATTGCAATGTTGACCCTGTGCTAACTTGCATATGACAAATAAACAAAACTGAACTATAATGGACTTCGTGCATGTATTAAGTCGATTTTGTCCAGCATGGCATCCATGTGGTGACGAGTTTCATAAAAAATAATCTCCAAATTGCCACAACTCATCAGAAAAACATGATTTTAAAAACACGATTTCAGGAGCGTTTAAGTAGCCAAAATAACTCAGCGGGACCAGGTAGCAGCAACGGGATTTTCGTGTTTTATGGAGAATTATAAAAGCGTTGTGAATGGCGTCAGATCGGGTAACCGCTGTAGACTCATTTTTTTCTCTTGTCGCTGCGGGCGGTTTTAGCATACACATACCTATTATTTCAGATCCAATCAGCTAATGGTTGTCTTTTGAGTGACAAATGGTAAGATGGCTGTGGAAGTACGACACGTGTACAGCAACCTATGGCCATTTACAAAGACGTCAGAACGTCACCGCCCCCTTTTTGAAAGTTCGCGGGAAATGAGTACCCGCCTGCCGTAGGAAGATTCAAGCACGCCCCAGTAAACAGGGTGTTAGGCATATTATTAATATTGCTGCGATTTCCGGTTGTAGTTACATAAATTATTGAAACGTGAGATATGGCTTGCATATTTGATATGTTGTCTTCTTTATTCTGAGAACAAATTCTTAACCTGCAAAACATACAGTGCAGTAAACACTGTCAAAAGACCTAACAACACAGACTTTGTGTTTCCCCAAATAAAACTGACATACCATTTATTACGTAAAAAAAAGAATTTCAAGATGACAAGACAGATTACAGACAGAAGTTACATTGGCTATAACAAATACCAGTGAATATCAGAACAGCGCATATTCCCAAGTTAATAAAAAGGTGAATTTGCATTTACCATCCAGAAGGGGGCACAACATAACCCGTAACAGTATAGGAATGCATGTTTAAATGTAGGTCATGAAAATTTCTAAAAGAGGGAACCTATTTGTCAATTTTCTGTTATTGCCTAAATTGTATATACATACAGGACAAGTTTTTACAGAATAAAATGTTCTAAAAATGTTCTGCTACTTAAAAGATTGGTGTGCATAAAGTGCTTGTTCAGCAGATTTCACACAGCATAACCATCAAAATAATACACTTATAACATCCTGAAAGGCACTCCCATTACTTGGTGCAGTAACTGGGCAATATCCTACACATCAATGTGCAATTTTACAAGCCTCTCCATCAACAATAACCAATAGCTACACATAACCCTTTGTTTAAACTGAAGGGTCAGTTTTCAGCATAGACCTCTTTACAGCAACAGTAACAATCATAAACAAGAGATGTTTTACTTGTAAACCAAATTCCACAACATGTTTAAATGTCATTAAATTTATCAATAACCATCGGTTTTACATTTCCCAGTCACATCTGTTCTATACGTTGGGTTTGTATTTCAATTCCTGTATACATTTAGCATATACAATTACATCAACATATAAACATCTTGTATTTGGCAAGTGCTTGTCAACCTTGCTTATTTTTTACAAATGATACAAATACAAAGTCAGTATATGAAACCTAAAATCAAGAAAACAGAGAAAATCGTTCATTAAAATGATCAATGAACAATGGCTAAACAAAACTCCGACTTCCAAAATGAAAAAATCTGCCTCATTTGAGAAGATAAGAAATTAGCCTTCAGAATAATCACTGTCAGTTGGGCATGAGCATCATGGAAAACTATTCCTTCTCCATTAGAGAATAAATAATTAAAGAAATTGCAGACTTAACAACTTTATAACAAAAGCAGCTTTAAAGACGAGGCCTATTCTGAAAACAGACCATCAGCAGAGATATTGTAGCATATCCTAAACACCAAGGTGCGATTTAACAAGCTTCTTCATGAACAATAGCCGATAGCTACAGATAACCTTATGTTTAAACGGAAGGCACTGTTTGTTACATTAAAACAAACATTTTATTAGTCTACTGTATTTGGGTGAAAAACATTGTTACATTGCATATATAAAAATAATAAACAAAAAATTCCGAATTTACCAGATAATTACTGTATTTAAAACTGTTGTTCCAAAAAATGCAAAGTCATGTTACATGTTCTTATGTATACTGATGTCATTTTATTCTTATTATATGGATACTAATGTCATGGCCAGACTACCTTAAATCCGACAAATTATTTGGCTAAGGAAGAAATTCTGCTTCATGATAAAGACCCCTGATGGGTTGTTTTTATCCAAAGACACACTTGCCTCTGCAGGTGAATACCTTCAACCATGTGCTAAAAATCTCTGTGATTACAAAAACAAAAAAGTTACTGGATCACAACTCATGGCTTGTTTACACCTTCTCCATGTATAAAAGTGACATTAACCCCTTTGTCAATTACAGATACAATGTGAGCTTCAGTACAATACTCAAGTTCAGATGGAAATTTATCAAAACTGTTTCTTAGAGGAAGATAAAGTGAACAATTTCATCAACTAATTATGATCATACAGTCACCCAGGTACATCACATTGCATATCCATCTAATCTCAGAAATTAGGCATTCTTAATAATCATTCTGGAATAAAAAACATTTTAGCTTCCTTGACAACAACACTTCTGTAGCTCACACTACTGTGAGTATATAAATCTAAAATACTGTCTGATATTTCACACTGAATCTATTATTCACTACAGCCAACAAAAGCTATATAACAACCTGTTTCACAACACAAGCTTTTTGACCATGGACATGTAGACAGGCCTACAACTGCTCCATACCACCCCTATGAAGTTAGGTCCAGTTTCAATGTGTTTACATCAGTAAAGATAACGTATTCTGAGAGAAATAAATAAATTAAAGTTTGTACTATGTGTACTGTCTTTGTACCTTGTCTGAAACATGAACTACATGTATGTTTGTCTGTGCACATGTTGTACTGTATGCACCAGAATTTCCACCCTGGGATCAATAAAGTTTATCATAATCTTAAAATTACCCATGTAAAAACTGCACACATCCAAATTCTTCAAGAAAAGACTTGCCTAATACATTTCATCTTCAGATGGTTCCTTTGAAAAGCAGTTTTAAAAGTTTATTTCTAAGATGACTGATAATCATAAATAGTTGAAGTACAACTGCTGGTGAAGAAAGTGGAATGCTACAAAACTGCAAGCAATGGAAGTCTACTGGACTGGACAGCTTGATCCTTAATTAACACCCTTCCTTAAAAGCCATGTACAGGGAGTGACAGACTAAACAAATACTAATTTCATAAACACCAAGAATACACACAAAGCTCCATCAAAACTGACTTAATGATAAAACGTTTTAAGCAATTATAGTTTTTAAACACATTGCAAGTGTTTCTTTTATTTCTCCCACTTTTCAAAGGAGTGTTATGAAAATAATCTAAGACTTGGGTCCTTAATTGGACAAATATTAATTCTAAAGTACATTTGAAGACAAAGAGACAATGAATACTGCTGCAGAACAGTAAACATTTAGACAGTTACACGGCAGTTTCATCAATACATTTTCACACCTTTTACACAGACATCTTTCCTTCGTTGCAGTCTGCATCGCTAGTAAGAAAGTGTCTCCATAGTTAGGATAGTTGTACAGCCACATTCTCCAAATATTCTAATGTGGCATTGTAAACATGAATGCAAATTAAAAAAAAAAAATAAAAAATCACTTTTCAAGTATATGTTTAAAGTCCAGTTTATCCATCAGTTTCAAAAATAACTAAAAATTCCCATGACCCATTGGAAAAATATCCATCTTTGCTTCCTTCCTTCATGAGGACGTTATATGCAAAATTGGTTTTAAATTTTGGAAACAAAAAAGAAATTAGGAAGAATTAAGATTTATTTATATATCATATAATATATATATATGATATATGATATATATATATGATATATATATCATATATATATGATATATCATATATATCATATATATATGATATATCATACATATATTTTTTTTTTTTCCTTTCTTTTAAGTGTTCAAATGTGCACTTACAAAAACAAAAATTCTGCTTCACCGATGCAACTGGAAAAGAAAGATCTCCTGATGACAAAATAAATGATCAAATGTCACATTTTTCCAATTGCTTCCCTGTTGTGTTCTTTTTCTTCTGATATTTAGTCCCGCTTAGGGTGAAGCTGTTGCTTCCAGGCGTCATTTAAATAAACAAGTCGCTTGTAGTTAAGAACAAAAAGGACCAAGTTCAGTATGTATGCTATAACGCTGACAATACAAAAATCTTTCAACACAAAGTAAAGAACATAGCTTAGGTAGAGAGAGCCCATTACTGACACAATGGATGTGGTCATGAGAATGAGAGCTGCCATCGCACTCACTGTCATCCCTGCAGAAACATAAAGGGGGGGTCAGCATGGCGGTTATATCTCGGGTCTCTCCCTGACTCGGGTGGAGGTTTAACACCTTTACTGCTTTACAGGCTTTTTATGAAATTTTCATTAAACACTCAGTCTTTGTATTTAAGAGATTTAACTGAAGTATAGTATGGTCGTGCCACGATAGGACGATTACAATTCTATTAAAAGTTGACTTTTTAGTACCTTTCAACCTGCACTCTTAGACTTACCTAGTAACAGCTGGAATATGTAAAACACAAAGCCGTAGACACTGTTCGGCTGGTTCATTACACCATTTTTTCCGAATACTGAGCCGAACAGCCCAAATCCTCGACCCCACCTGAAGAGACAGATGGTGTATATATAACCAAATTGCATCACCATAAACTTATGACCTCTTTATAAAATATTTTCAGCTTGATACTACAAAAGACTTAGATGGAAACATTAAGCGCAAATACCAACAGTCAGTAAACAGCACAGAAAAGTAACAGATTAATGCTGAGCCATTTAATTAAATACTTGAAACTAGGTACCAGCAGAAAGACACACTGACTGGAGGAAATCATTAAAAACTGGCCCAAAATGCTCCACTTAGGCTCGTCTCTGTCCAAAATCTTCTTCTTTAGTGAAAAAAAAATTTCTAACTATTTTTGCCAAACTATGCCTTGTTATTTCTTTGACAGACTCCATTGAAATTATCCACCAAATTGCAATGATTTTTCAGCAGTTTGACTTATTATTAGTCAATGTAACCTTCAATGTTCATAGAAGCCTATAAAAAACCAACTAAGATTTCTAGGAGATTCATAGTGAAATCCCACAATCAACAGCAGAAACCTGCCTTGGAAATGAAAGTGAGCTCAAAATCAGACAGAGAAAATGATCTGATTATTTTGTGTCATTTAGTCTGACTTATTAAATCAAACCAGGGTCAATTTTCAATTTTTACCTGCTGGTACCTACTAAAACAGAATGCCTGGTTGTCACATTTTGGGTAAGAGAAACCCAAACCTTTTTTTTGGAATATATCTGCCTAAAAGTAGAAAGATGGAGTACATCTTTTTAAGCAGAATTTATGCAAATGTTATTGTTCTACATATAAGTGCTGCAAGAGCAAAAGAAACTATGACAAAAAGTGTAACAGTCTTATTTTGGAAGGAAAATTCACAGAAAATTAAGCACCAGACAAACTAACCCCGTTGTGCCAATATACTGAGCATTTTGCCGTCATGTATAAATAAATTTTAAATCAAATCGTACAATCCAAGATCGAAGTACTTCAAGTGTCATCAACTACAAACACCCTACTGTTTTATCTGCATGTTCTATATATATCCATGAATAAATGCTTATTATAGCCCTCAACTAGGTTTCATGCTGTTGTAAATGACAGCACTATATTCCCCAGACAGTCCTGTCCTTTTGTGCGACCATCTAAGTCATCCCATACTCAGCAACTTGTACAATTTCTACTACTGGATGGATTACCAGAAAATGTGAAAGTTAATAAAAAATTTTTTACCTGAATGCTCAAAGTCCTCATTGTGATATATAGTTCTGAAAGTATACTTACTCATTTATTGCTCATTCCACCTATATGACAATTTGCTAAGTCTTTCCTCACTGGTTAAGTGGCTACTTGTATTCTTTTGTTTATGTTTTAATGTCCACGTTTGAAAATGTCATTTATTTATATGTTTAAATATTTGGTAACATTTTACATTAACTTCACCTTCATAATGCCTTCATGATGCATTTGTAGAACATTCAGTACACCTTCATAATGCATTCAGAGGACATTCATAAGAAACATGCAAGTATAGCTTAACATCCTAAGATACTTTAACAGCATTAATATAACAGACATTATATGATGACCATAATCATAAAATCATAAATGTAAAGCATTACCAAATATTTATATTGTATTTATTTCTCTTTTACACTATGACTAAAGTTTTATGCGAGTAAATATTATAACAGATATACTAATGGTATGTACCAAAGGTATTGAAACTGTGGGGCACGTCCCGCTGGCAAGGTGTGAAAGAATTGGGGGGTGGGGGAACAGGTGAGGGGAAAAAAACAAAAGTCTGTTGGGGGGTTGAGCTGGAGGCAGATCTATTTCGAAAATATTAAAAATAACGTGAACACATTATATGCCTGTAGACAACGCCAACAAACTGAAATAATTAAAATGTGTAAAATATTGTATTGCAAAAAACCAAATGTCAATGGTGTATTGTAAATATTGTAATGTATTGAACACATTAAACTGTCAAGACCAATAATGAATTGAAAGTTTACGATGGGAAACTTTTGAATTAATGCTTACATAGGCTACTTGGAGGAGCCATGGAGAAAAGTGTTAAAAGAAAATGTAATGGCAAAGAAAGAACATAAAATATGACAATGCTAGTGGTGGGCGGTGATTTTTACAATGACGGAAGCACAGTGTCAACAGTTGGCAGTATAATCGGTCAGCTACTTATACGTAAATTCTGCTCTCCTTTATTTTTTGTAAGATAAGATCTATTATTCTGCTATATCAGCATGGCTGCTTCTCAAGCAATTTCACCATTTTAACATGCACAGTTAGCAAGCAAACACCAAAGTAGTCCACTAGAAATCACTTAAATATATAAACATAGTTGAGAACAAAGCTGACGGTACAGCCATTTATATAATACATGAGAATAATAAATAAATGCAATCCAGATGTTATGGCCTTCAATCAGGACCATTTCAGATGGCTTTAACCTGTCTTTACTGTCAGTGGGAGGTTCATGGTTTTGACCCCCAGAGAGCACTAGGTTGCCACTTTTTTGCTCTTCTTGTAAAGTGGCCCATACATTCATTAGAACTGCTGCATAAACTTATGTACATTATTAAACTGAAATGACAGATCAGTATAAATGTAGTTTTTTGAGACAGGATATAATCCTTCCTGCAGCTTCCTTGCACCAAGACAAAACCAGAGCTGGAAGGACATTGCCAGCAGGAAAGAGTTTGCTTACCCCCATTATTTCGCTGTGCAGAAACTAAGAGACAAAAGAAAAAGGAAGCTAACTGGTATAACTAGAATTCTTATAGATAACAAAGGCTTAGTGCAGTCTACCTTTGAGGCAAAAAACCAAAAGGATCATTTTGGTAATGACAAAGGCTGGATAGTTCAATTTGTTAAAATGAATGATTGCAGCATTTAGACCTGCAGTTCTTATAAATGTCAAAGGTGTAATAACTATTTTGTAACTATTGCATAAATTTCAGTTCTTAATGCTACTTTGATAACACCTTTACCAGTGTGTTTCAACAACAAGTTCTTGATTAGGAACAGGAAAAGTAAGAACATGTTAATTCACAAGATACCCTTAAATTCAAGACCTCTACTGCTGACGTTTTGTACTATTCCTTGCCTGTGCAAAGATACATTTTACATGCACAAAAATTAGCATAATGTAAGTGCGGACTCAGTTTTCAATTTTGAATATACTTGCAAACAATTATGTTAGGGAAAAATGCATTGCTACTGCCAAAGTGAAATGTAAAATATTTACTAATGTCAACCAAAGTCAAATATGGAGCCCATTTCAAATGACAGAGGCCCTATATAAGATGTAGAAGTAAAAAGAAAAAGAAAAACATGCATGACATCCCTATTGGTGGAAGCTAACAACTACTTAACCACCAAGCCATTCCAATTCAAATCTGGTTTTGTAAGAAAAGCAATAGTGTAGCACTAAATATAATGAAACTTGTGTTTTAATAACAAGAGCCCAAAGACTTGCATACATCGACACTATAATTATATATAAATATTTTGCTCATTTAGTTTCAAGCCCCATTAACTGAGCCATTTTACCATGAGTGGTACCCATACGTCTAGCAAGCTCAGCGTGTACAACGGGATTAACAGTGGATTGAAAGGCCATAGAAAACCGCTCCGACCTCAGGTAATGGGGTCTATATATCTACTGTGTTATCGATCACAAATCCGTCCAACCTTCCTAATAGAACGTAATATTAGAAATGTTAAATCCTTCATATAGTGACTGCTTGAATATAAAGGGGTAACATGGTATGGTTTGCTACAATAAATATTAGCAGCACATCTTTTCAAACACGGAGCAGTTTCGAAATAATGTTACCTGTAAAACATCCGAAATAGATGCAAACGTATGACACAGCAAGTGAGCAATTTGTCGCTGTATGGGTGGCTTGTACGACCCAAGAACAAATCAGATTTATCGGGGTAACTACACAGGAGTAAAAAAAAAAAAAAGCATATAGCCAGCTCAGTACAAAGAAAAATTATAATGTACTTGATATTAAACTACAATTCTCTTCAACTAGATAAATGTTAACCCAGTTTACAGTGAACTACATTACTAGAGACATACTAACCATAATTAGCACAAGGGAATTCTTCAAATAAGAGAAAAAAATAAATATAACTTGGACCATTTTGCAAAATAATGCATCGGTGATGCACCGCTTCACTCACTAAATCTTTTCACGAGATTAAGTCAGCTAGCTGCAATTTATCTACTTAGAATTTACTATCAGCGTTCATATAATAGCTTGCACTCGTCGTCACTGTTTTACAGACACTGTCATAAACTTCTATATATAGTAGGCTACTTATAGTGGCGGTACACTTTTTTGTTTCTTTTGAATTTTATTTTATTTACCACTAACTACCCAAGGTACCTGGAGTTGAACACTTTACAGCAGCCCATGGAAGTGATCACGTCGCACATGGCTTGGTAATTCGGGTCTCTCGCCTTTTCCCTTTCTACATGGAGGGCGTACATTGACAGCACCATACCGAACATGCAGACTAAGAGCCGAGCTATTCTTTCCCACCGAGGGGTAGACACTCTGAGGACGGGCGCCGCCATCTTTCTCCGGCGTCGCGCGGGTGCGCATCCGCCTGCCCAAAGCGGCGCTGTGTTATAGCGTGTGGGAGGCTGGTGCCACGTTTTGGAAGCAGCTGCTCACAGACACTTCCTTCACAGTCTATGCTTGTGGGCATGACTGCAATTTATTATGCAATTACAAAGCAATTTTACAGTGCTAGAATTTACCTTTGCTAAAACTGCGGTTATGAGAGGCTCATGCCACACCATATTTTGGAAAGAGTGCTTCATAGGCATAACTGCTAATTATTATGTCCCAGAAATTACTCCAGAATTTACAGAAAATGCTGTCAATGGAAATAGTGTTCAAGTCTCTGTCATGGCTTTGTGGGTGGAGTTTGCTTGTTCTTCACCCTGTCAGTCTACTGTGATTTTCCCCCACAGTCCAAACCCATATGATCCATAGGTGTGTCTATGTGAGTGTGCCCTGTAGTGGGTTGGTGCCCCATCCCGGGTAATTTCCTGCTTTGTACCCATAGGCTCTGGACCCCCACGACTCTGAGCAGGACAAGTGATTATGAAAGAAGATCAGGTAGATGGCTGTGTTGGTTTGTCTTACTTCCTTCTTCATCACAAAAAGTTTTTTTTTTTTTTTGGTTATTTATTTTTACTTTTGTTGTCAATTAACTTTCTGTCAATACAAGTCAAATAACTTGTATTTGGCTTCTTTTTCAAACTTTGCAGAGACATTGTACGAATGCTGGCCTGGAACCCGTTAAATTTTGAGGCAGATTGCCCCAAAACTGAAGCAGTGCCACTCAGTGGCAGCAAAGGGAAAGGTGAAAGTAGATACATTTGACCTCCTGAATGTGAAAAGTCCCGTAGTATTTTATGGATCTCATTACAGCTAAGATTATATGGATGAAGATCTACAATTGGTAACATAAATTAGTAGGTCAATGTCTCGCTTATCTGACTTTTGATTTGAAAGCGAAAAAACACACCACAGGCACAGAAAAAACTTTATGGTCACTAAGTTAGATGAGTTACATATGCAATATTTTGAAAAGTAATATTTATAATTTTTGGCAAAGCAACAAAGCAATAGGAACTCAGAGCAGAAATGAACCAGAAAACCTGACAAGAACAAGCAGAGACAGTGAGAAGAGGAGCAGCGTTTGTGGATGCTAATGCTAATGTGAACCAACAGAGACAGCGAGGAGAGGAGCAGCGTTTGTGAATGCTAATGCTAATTTGAACAAGCTTAGACAGTGTGGAGAGGAGCAGTGTTTGTGGATGCTAATGCTAATGAGAACAAATAGAGACAGCGAGGAGGGGAACAGCAGTTGTGGATGTTAATCCTAATGAGAAAAAGCAGAGACAGCAATAAGAGGAGTAGCATTTGTGAATGCTAATGCTAATTAGAACAAACAGACAATGAGGAGAGGAGTAGCATTTGTGGATGCTAATGCTAATGCAAAGAAGCAGACATAGCGAGGATGGGATCAGCGTTCGTGGATGCTAATCCTAATGAGAACAAGCAGAGACAGTGAGGAGAGGAGCAGCTGTTGTGGATGCTAATGCTTATGAGAAGGACCACAGGAGTAAGAAAAATCCGCACATGAAAAGTTTGCTGAAACTGACAGGTGTGGATAGAAAATATTGCATTGTTACATGTTTAAGTAATTAATAACTTATTATCGTTGGTAAAGACTGATTTGTGTGTTTGACGCCATCGTGGTCTTTATGAGCTACGGCATCTTTGAATTTACAAATGAAACACTTTGGCAACATTGACTACATTCCTGGCTAGGTGATGCCTGCATGCCTCAAAATCAGAATCATCCCGGTGTCTAAGAAGTTGACTGTGTCCTATCGCAACAAATACCAGCCTTTGGCACTTACGCCTGTCATCATGAAGTGCTTCAAGAGGCTGGTGTTGAGGCACTTGAAGCCAAAACACCCAAACCAACTAAACCCCCTACAGTTTACCTATCACCCAAACAGGACCATTGATGATGCCCTTTCCATTGTCCTCCACCTCAGCCTCTCACACCTGGATAGAAAAGACAACTATGTTAGAATGCTGTTCGTTAACTTCCATTCATCATTCAACACAATCATCCCACAGAGGCAGGTAGGGAAGTTGAACCTGCTGGGCATGGACAACAACCTGACTCTAAATGTTGTGAAGACAAAAGAGATAGTTGTTAGCTTCAGGAAGAATCTGACTGCTCCCTGTCCCTTGAACATAAATGGCTTTACTATGGAGACAGTCTGCAGTATGAAGTTCCTGGGAGTGCACATGGCAGACAACCTCTCTTGGACCCTGTATAGAATATTATATAGTACTGTATAACACTTAGAGAATGCAATCATTAATACATTATAAAGATATAACCAGAAGCTGCTGTAAACCGTATAGAGTGTGACCTAGTGACCTTTAGAGAATGTAGATCAAGTTGACCCCAAAAGACAGGGAATAATAGTGAAGACACTGAGAGGCAGAATACCAGAGCCCCGGTAAGGAAGCACAATGATTGCGATTGGTCCAGAAACATGATGCTTAGGACATCCCCTGTAACAAATATCTTGATAAGAGATATGAAAAAATGTATAAAAATCAGTGTAATTCGTCATGGGACATACTTCTGCAGGGTGTCCAGTTTTGGTTGTAACTTTGATGTTGCAATAAAGAACTGACTGAAATTCTACACAAGCGACTTCTGACTCCTGATTCGGCTCCTGAAAAACCACAACACCTGCACACCACCTCCGTTACCAAGAACGTCCAGCAGTGTCTCTGCTTCCTTCAGAGGCCGAGGGACCATAAAGAGTGTCATTCATCTGCCACACAAACAGCATGGTGACAGACCCCTTTCACCCATCCTTTGGCAGAAAGTTCCAGAGAATCCGAACAGTCACTGCCAGACACTGCAACAGCTTCTTTCCTCAAGCTGTCAGGCTTCTCCATACCCGGCTGCCCCCCCAGCACCGACACTGCCCCCACAAGTCACCATCAAGACATCCTCTATTTTAATTAGGAAGTCTTTTGGTTTTACAGTCAACAGCCATTCTTTTAGAACTTAAAAACATTATTTTAAACATGTGATCACAGTTGTGACTAGTGGAAGTAAACAGGTTACATACAGTAGTATTGGCTATTACCAATAACAGACTAATGTTTTATTTTATAATTGTGAGTACTGCAAGTTGCAGGGGACAGGTGTCAATAACAGTGGCACAGCAAAAACTATATAGAAAAATTGGTAAGAACTTAAACCTGAGTAAAGGAAGCAGGAACATTAAGTCAGATATAATAATGAGGATAACAATGTCACAAATAAGAAAAGAGGAAGAGCCTGATTGAAGCAATCTCTTCCGTTTTTTGTGGATTACACATAAAAGAGTGTTGAAACTATTTCAAAAGTGTGTGTGTGTGTGTGTGTGTCTGTCTGTCTGTGGTTAAGTATGTGTTACGGTGTGGGGCCCAAATTTTCCAGTCCCCTCAACTCAAGTTTATAAAAATCAGTAACTGCAATCAAAAAAACTAAAAATTTCAATTCATGGATTTTGTTTGCCTAATTATGGTTAATTATGGCTGGGTAGGGGTTAAGGCTGTCATTGGTTGGATTAGGGTTTTACCCATAGAAATGAATGGGCAGTCGCTACAAAGATATGAATACAAACATCTGTGTGTGTGTGTGTGTGTGTGTGTGTGTGTGTGTGTGTGTGTCTGTGTCTGTCTGTCTATCTATATTATGCATTTGGATGAGGGGTAGATGAATAAATTAGTTTATGGTTATTTGTTTTGCCAAATGTAAACCACTATATATGAGAACTGGCACTGAACACTTCTTTGTAAAACAAGGATAAGGCAGGACACACCCTACAGTGGATGGAATATTTCATCATGCATCTGGTAATCATGCACAAACAAAAGAATGTGATTGTGTAATTCTCCCTGTAGACTTGCTTAGATGTCAACATTTAAGTTGCTGAACAACAAAATGGAAAATGTTCATAAAAGGTACAATCATTAATTTATGTGTGTGTATGACTAATTACAGAATTAATCAACACCTTCTGGTAATGATATATTTGATTTTTAATAACATAATGACCCTAAGCACACCTCAAAGTTATGTAAATACTGTTATCTTGTGGACAAGGAAAGAGGTGGAGTGATGAGACAGATGACCTGCCCCCATAATCCCCTGATCAAAACCCTATAGAGCTGGTTTGGGATGAGTTGGATTGAAGAGTAAGGTAGCCAACTTGTGCCCAGAACTTGTGGAAACTCCTTCAGGACTGTTGGAGAAACATTCCAGGTCACTAAATCTGGAAGCTGGTTGAAAAAAAATGCAGAGCCTGCAATGCTGTCATCAAAGTAAAATGAGGTTATTTTGAAGTGTAAAATTTGAGAATTTTTTGAACTGTTGAACACTTCTTTTGGTCGTTATAATAATTGATATGTATTACTTAATTGCCTTGAGGCCTTTTACTATAAAGTGAATAACACTGCTAAATTAGAGACCAATGCATAAAGAACAGGCACGTCCATGCAGACTTTTGACTGGTACTGTAGCTATTTCTGTTATTCAGATAAGGATCTTATTTAATATAGTTTACTTTTAATTGCCAACTGCAAACTGAGTAGCTAAGATAATTTGTTAAGCTAACTAAAATTCACAAGTAGTTAGACTGCATGAAATACTGAATAACTAAAAAAAAAAAAAAACGAACTGCGTGCTGTTTAATATTTAGTGAGTGGGCGGGAATTGGAGCTTTGCGTTACCTTTGCCTGAAAACAGTAAATGTGGAAGTACTTAGGTGCTGCATGGTTTGGACTGCTCGTAACTATTTTGAAAACAGTCAGTCGATTTCCATTGGAATATATATTGTAACTGAATTTCATAGCTTAGTGTATTTCTTAAACAAATGGAGCGCTGGAAAGGCAGAGTAGCTCTGGTGACCGGGGCTTCGGTCGGAATCGGAGCGGCTGTTGCCCGGGAGCTTGTGCAGCACGGCATGAAGGTGGTTGGCTGTGCCAGGAGCGTGGACAAAATTGAGGTTCATTCTGATTATTTATAAAATTGGGGCAACAATTGGACTTTATAGCAGTAGCACAGAACACGGGGACTATTGTCGAAGTACTAATTTAAACACACGATGAGCCGAGGCATAATGCTCTAGATTAGCTAGTTAGCTAAGATTAGCTAGTTGGCTAGGTGGTTCGTGAAGTCCAAGATTGCGGAAACTGTTGCGCGTTCATGTGTCGTTTAGTTTCTTCATTGTGCATTTTATGTGAGCTACATGTGTAGCATGCTGCTAGAACTCTGTTTGCATACAATGCTTGAAATTGTTGATATGTATTGATTAATAAGTAGTTTAAGATGAATTTCTTTTAAACGGGCAACGCTCTAGGATATTTTGGGGTGTGCGTGACGTCACCACCTCTGAATAATAGCAATTATTAATAATCCAGTTTGTATCAATCTACCCTTAGTTTTGTAGGATTAACTATTTACGCGGATTACGGTTTCCTCTGAAAAACATTGCTAACATTGAATTACTTAAAATGTGGTAGGCTTACTGGGCCAGTTTCTCTAATGTATCCTTTATATGTATATTATCTATCATATTCCATAAGTTTAAACATAAAGAATTATTAACGCATTTAGAAAAAAAGTCTTTTTAACTGTAGATTTTCTTGAACTCTAAATATAATTCATCTGAGAAAATAAAAAGGAGCTGGAAAGGGGTGCTCTAGATTTACAATACAAAACGGGAGCATCATCACAAAACGCGGCACAATCATAATTTTATGTTGTTTTGTTTTGATTGTTGTAAGGTAAATTCCTAATTTAAATTAAAATTTGATCAATTGCCCAGCCCTACTTAAAAGGCTTGGTTCTAGGCCACTTAGGATTATTATGATTCTTACTTGAAGTTGAGAGGTCATAAAATAGCTCTTCTGGGGGTCTCATTGCAATATCAACATCATGTTTTCTGATTGTGGTTTAGAAACTGGCAGCGGAGTGTCAGAGTGCAGGATTCCCAGGCACGTTGTTCCCCTACAAATGTGATCTCTCCATTGAAGAGGAGATCCTGTCCATGTTCTCTGCTATCAAGACTCTTCACCAGGGTGTAGACGTGTGCATCAACAATGCTGGCTTGGCCTGCGCAGAGCCGTTGTTGAGTGGCAGGACTGAAGGCTGGAGGACAATGATTGATGTAAGCGGTTTCCTACCATTCCCTACTCTGCATACTGTATCTACCACAGCCCACATGGCACGAAAGCAACTCACCTCTGTCTGGCCATTTTGCAAATATCCACCTTCCAAACTGAACTCCTCTTTTTTAATATACAGAAATTAATACTAAATGATTTGCACTGAGCTCCAATAATTAAATGAGCTACATTACTAAGTGAAATATTTTTGAATGGGGAAATTGGACATATTTCCCACCTATAAATTACTCTCAGTTTGTTTAGTATTGTTAACTGTGCCATAGATTCACAGGTAGTGGTGTTTCTGCCCTTATTTACGACACTTTTTGGGCGTTCCTTGTAAGTGCCTGACAGCTTACTTTGTTACTTTGGACTGCTGTAAATCGGCATGCAGGCTAAACAATGTCTTATCAGTTATTCTTTTTCTTTTCAGTCGCTGTAATTGTATTACTAGCCATATCATTTAAGTTGCAACTCGGAACCCAGGTGTCACTGGGAAAGAAATTCTGGGTAAATTGCACTGCATTGGCACATAGGTGAAAACTTAAGCCAGGGAAATAGGATGGCGGTGACACTGTTACTTGAAGAACTCAGGAGTGTAACTTGTCAATATCCGTTAATGTACCTACTGTTTATGACACCAAACTGACAATATGGGTCAAACTAGATCAGCACCTTAACAGACAAGCTCTTTGCAAGCTGTTCTGTCTGACCAAGGCCTATTCAGTGGGTGTTTTCTTCCAGATAAACATCCTTGCCCTGTCGATATGCACACGTGAGGCCTACCAGTCGATGAAGGAGAGGAACATAGACGATGGCCACATTATCAACATTAACAGGTACAGCTTGATCCCCCCCCATTAGTAAATCTGGTATGCAAGAATTTTTGTGAGTGCAAAAGGATAATAAGAATAGCAAGCGTATAGTCATTTTTATTCAGTTCCCTCAGTTTATTTTGTCCTTCCAAAAATAATATATCCAATAAAATCTCAAGGCAGAAATAATCTTCTCTGAGCCCTGTAGCCTTTTCAGAAGTTTCTGTTATCCAGTTGCAGGTGTGTTGTTCTGTGAAATTGAGCAAAATTGAGTTTTGGGGGAAATAATTAGCCTTTATTCTCTGCCCCTACTGCACAGCATGTGTGGACACAGGGTAGTGCCAAATGCCGACGTGCACTTCTACACAGCCACCAAGTATGCAGTGACTGCGCTGACTGAGGCCCTTAGGCAGGAGCTGTGCGAGGCCAAGACTCACATCAGGGCCACGGTACGAGCAGGTTGAACCCATGCTGAGTGCTGTCCTGTGCTGCGGAAGAACCCCCACCTTGAGTATATCTGCAGTTCAGTGGAACCTCAGCTGTGGAGCAGTCATAGCTATTAATTTAGACTTGTGAAGGTGGTTTTTGTATCTTTGGAAGTAGTTTTTATTCATGCCCAGTAAAAACAATTGAACAGTTGACTTTTACTTCCGATGAACTGAGATGCCTTTTACATTTTTTTTTTTTTTTACTTTACACTTTTGCAGTGTATCTCGCCTGGCTTGGTGGAGACTGAGTTTGCTTTTAGGCTTCATAACAGGACCCCAGAGAAGGCAGCTGCTGCATATGAGAGTATAAAGGTGAGAATGCAAATCAGCTCTTTTGGTAATGATCAGTGCACTGAGCCATGCTTTGGAGAACCCCGGTCGCTTGGATACAAGAGTAGTACCTGAGGTCAGATGAAGTGCGTTTTCCCCAAAAAGGACATGTGATGGCCCTGTGATTAACTCATTTAGATTAACATTAACCACACAAAGCCGTAGCTTGACAAAACAGGAACTGTGGGTCACAAGCATGGGTGGATGATGCTTGATAATGATGTTAATCATTTTTTGAAAATCCATAATGGACTTTAAAAAAGATTAGATTTTAAAAGTGAAAATAGTCCTTTTGAAATAAATAAATTTCTTGAATTTGAATGTATAGTGCGGGGGGGGTTCCAGCTATTTGTAAAGATCAGGGGTTACGTCAAGTTTACCTGGGGCAAGTTTTTTCCTGAAGATTGACCCCTGGGCTAAAATACTCGGGGCTATAGTCCCGACTGATCGGACCTAACAACACTCATGATATAGTGTGTATGCATGCACTTTGTTGGGATAAAAAGTATGGAAGATGGTTAGAGACATCTATACATACGTTCATACATAGCCTATGCTTCCTGCAAAACTTTGAGTTTGTGTCCTCTCTCTTGTAGTGTTTAAAGGCGCAAGATATAGCCAGCGCAGTCACATACGTCCTCAGTGCCCCCCCTCATGTGCAGGTATGCGGAAGGGACATAGTATACGAGCGTATATGTTGGCATGTTTGTGTTAAGCATATGAGAGTGCATCCTTTGTGTATTGGACAGTACTTATTTAGAGAAACTAAGACAATTTTTGGTAATTTCTCTTAACAGAGGGCAGTCTAACAATCATGCCTGGTTGAAAAGGATGTAGATAACTATTTATAGAAGTTTTTGGAAAATGTTTTTTTTTTTGCTCATTGATAATTCTCTCATATCCAGGTTGGAGATATTCAAATGAGACCTGTAGAGCAAGTGTCCTAGTAGATGTCCAACTGCATCAGTCAAGTCTGCATCGTCAATAGCTGTTTAATATCCTGCTGGCACTTCTAGAGATAATTTGCTTTAGGAAAGCTTAGGGGTGAGAAATTGCCGAAACATAAGAAGTACATATGATCTATGAAAGAATTAATTTTAACGAGTCATTCACAGTGCAGAGGGAATGTGTGCAAGAATTAAGGTCTTCAGACTTTTAATGAAAATTGCCAGCAAAGCTTCCCTGTCCATACAGTAACTTCTTGGCCACACAATGTCCAATCAGTTGCATGGTGGTGGAATTTACACATATTAGGTTAAAAAGGTGTTTGAAGAAATGTCCCAGTTTTTACCATGTTGTTCCAATGAAACTTGAATTTTTATGCGGTAACCTTGCTACACTTGATCACATTTAGGGGGAAAAAAATCACTATGTAATCACTAAAATTACTACTCCTGTAACACTATTGGCTGTTCCCAATAGATAAAGTTTGTTTTCCTTGTTTAGATGGTTTCCATTTTTTCTGCATATGTCATTTTGTGCAGTTTATAAATGCAGAACTGATTTACAATTTAGGTACAAAATGAGGTTGGTTTGTTTAAATGTGATTTAAATAGGCCATTTCTCCTACAGATAAACATTTAACACCATGGCCTGGGAGCTCTGGTGTGAATAGAAAAGAGTGAAAATGGAAATTGAACAATCTTTAATTGCATTGTTTATCCCATCTCTTACAATCTGTCAATTTAATGCTGAATTCAAGCTCAATTGAAACATGGAAGGGGGTTATTTTCACTACTTGCCTTTTCTTCATTTCTCAACTTGATTTTTTGAATTATAAATTTACTTAGACTTTTATTCTGTACTGTTGTTTGAAATTGTGTAAAATTTCTACACATCCATTTATTTTATCCTTTTGGAATTACATTGATCCTTGAATATATATGGTATAAATAGGAATATGCTTTTCATGGAGCCTGCATTCACATCGCAACCATAGATTAAATGACAATGTGTGATCATAAACACACAACTCTTTTTGATGTTGTGTGAGAAAATGGAGGACTCCACAGACACTGGAAACCTGGAGAAGGTGCAGAGTGGGGGCTGCATCTCAATTATTTTTTACTAATTTAACTGGTTTGACCTTTGTCAGGGCAACAGCTGACCCCCCTGGTTTATGTTGTATCGAAATCTAATGTAGGCTACCCTAATTTTGGAAATTATATTCATTTACAATGAAGTTCATTAAAGTACAGATTTTAACAAGCTGCAGTTCCTGGGAGAATAATTTTTATCTGCCTAAGTTCCAGATTTCGTGATAAACTATGAATGACCAGCTTAGTCTGTTGAATTCTACGCATATCTATTGGGTTGAGATTACAAAATCTAGTTTATATGACATGGCTAAATATGATTATAAACACGCTAACTGTATGAGAACAGTCAAATTCGTTTAATGAATATTATAACTCCATCCAATTTCTATACCCGCTCATAGAATAAAATATAGACCGAGTATTTGAACAGCAACTAGAGGTGACTGACATAATAGCTGAGGTCTTACAAACAATATTTTACTTTCGTAAAAGTCCTGACAACGACTTTTTACTGCAAGTTTAATGCGGGGAAGATGGACCCATATGGATGATTCCTGTTTTGGACCACATATTTGGCTGTTTTCTGAAAATTGGAATGATTGTATTTTATGGTTTAAACATTTTGTCAGGACTATACCATACTTAGCCATGAGGAATGCATGTTTGCCAAGCTCAGGGGTTGAAAATATTATAATTATGGGATGTTTTTTATATATATTTTTCCAGACGTTTCCACCCTGTTAGGGACATGTACATGGTAATCACAGAGTTTAAATAATGTACAAGTCAAACAATACTGAACTTTT
>JAODJU010000036.1:16862903-16884274 GCA_026776725.1 Gnathonemus echidnorhynchus
GCTGTCAGTCAGGGGCGGTCACTGATGATGTCATTTGGCGCCGGTACCATTTTTTTACGCCAGTGGAAAACCGACACAAAAGAAGTACCGAACTTTCGACACTTTATGGAAGTACCGAAAGTACGGTACCTGGTGCGGTGGAAAAACGCCCATGGTCCCTAGAGCAACTGGGGTTAAGGGCCTTGTACAAGGGCCCAACAGTGACATCATTCTATCTATCTCAGGTTTGCGCCAATCAGCTGCCCTCTGTGACTGAGATGGTCATTGCAGAACCTTGATTTTGGAAACAGGATTCTGAGATGTGTTTTCGGTCATTGTCTTGCTGGAAAGTCAAACTATGGCAACCAGAGGCAACCAGTTTGTCAGCAGCATTGCCTGATACTTGGTGACATCCAGTAAGCAATTGATCTTACCTAGTGCCTCCAGTAAGCAGTTGATCTTACCCAGCCCCAAAACATCACTGACCCATCACCATCTTTCACCATGGGAGTGAGGTGCCTTTCCTTGTATGGTTCTCTGTCTCCATGCCAGATATGTTCAGTTTTGGTCTCCTCTGACCACAACACCTTTGTCTAGTCATAATTTAAATAACCTTTGACAAATGGCAAGCACTTGCTTCTGTGTCTTGGGGTCTTGCAACATTTCTAAAGAGCCTGTGGTAATGGAGCTGGGGTCTGATGATGCTTTTTGTAACCTGGTGACCCCAAGATGCCTCCAAGGTCTGTGATCTTTTCATAGTGATTCTTGGGGATTTTTTTGCTTCTCATTCCTTCCTATCCTAGGGGGAAAAATGCATATGTATTCTTTGCCTGTCAAGTTTTCAGCTCTTCCATACTCTTAAAGTTTTTGAATAATTGCCCAGACAAGTGCTTAGTGGCGTATTGAATCTTATGTAGATCTTTTTGTAGCCGTTACTAGACTTATGAAGTTCTAAGCCCTTCTGTCTCTTTTGAACTGCCACTTCTTTTGTTTTCTTCATGGTGTGGGATGATAGGGGGATTTTGCTTGCATGGTGACTCATTTTTATACATTAGTGAAACAGGAAAGTGATGCAATTACATAGTAATGTTCCATAACACTTACCTGAACTTAAGTACAATTGGTTTCATTCCTGGTTTAAATTTGATGGACTTTATTTCCAGTAATCTTCAGGGGTGTCATTAATTGTGAAACCTTTATTTGGAGAATGGATTTTTGATTAAATGAATGAGTAATTTGGGTTAGTTCCATTAATAAACAAATTTTCACATTGAAAGAGCATATTTTCATGACATGTTATTACAATGATATCAGTAAAGTTGGTCTTGCAATAAATATGCTTAACCATAACCCTACATACCCACATCTGTTTCCATACATTATGTAACATTTTGTATCATAGCTGCCTTTATTATACATATAATGAGGAAATGATGTGTAAATAAGTGTCTGCATCAATGATAGCCATTTTTTTTATTTACACTGTTAAGCTATGGGTTGAATGTAGTTTTCTTAGGAGACCCTTTGACCAGAGCATGCTTATCTTCACCAGGTGAAAGTGATGACGGAGGGAGATCTTCTGGTCGTTGCCTGCGAGCAGTTCCTGGGCAAGTCTGTGTCAGAAATCAAAAGTGTGATCCTGCAAACCTTAGAGGGACATTTGCGGTCCATTCTCGGTAAATTCTCCCTTCCTCTGTGGAATGCTTCTTTATATAATACTACAGGGGATCCAATGGGTGTAAATAATCAAAACCGGCCAACACAACCCCCCCTCCCCCAATAATAATAGTAAAATTAACTACATAGGGTACTGTACTGGACCTTTGCCGACAAACTGCTGAAGTCGTGTAGTCTTTCTTATGAGCATCACAGAGTAGTGCAAGTGCGTGTGTTCGTCATTACGAATAATTGTATTTAACCTGAGTTTTTAATATAATAGGTTTTGTGGCAGTCTGTCTGTAAGTACGAGTTGTCCATAAGCCGGACATTCTTAAGCATAGGTGTGCTTGTGTAGATGTAGACCTTGTGTGGTATGCATTAATGCCTATCTCTCTCTCTCTCTCTCTCTCACACACACACACACACACACACAGGCACACTCACAGTGGAGCAGATCTACCAGGACAGGGACCGATTTGCCCAGCTGGTGCGAGAAGTTGCAGCTCCTGACATTGGACGCATGGGTATTGAAATACTTAGCTTCACCATAAAGGTAACACTAAGCAGGCTTATCAGTAGTCTGTGTTCATATTCAGTTTATAACAGTACTTTAATTTAGAACAGTAACTTCAGTATATCCATTAATACATTGTCAATATTTATTTTTTTATCTAGATATGTAGTGGGCTTGTTGTTTGTTAAATTATTACTCCTGTTTTTTGTTTGTTATAGAGATGAATTATGTATGACGGCATCTCAAATTGGTGTACATGTGAATGATCAATGTCCGACTGCATTGACCAAGGTAGTGCGAGTAATGTCAAGGTGAAACTTGTATGTGAGTTTGAGTTGATGGTTCTTGATCCTGTAGGATGTCTACGACAAAGTGGAATACCTGAGCTCGCTAGGAAAGTCCCAGACAGCAGCAGTTCGGAGGGATGCAGACATTGGTGTGGCTGAGGCAGAGAGGGATGCTGGAATAAAAGTGAGAAGCTCTTAAATGAGACGCCGAAAGAAGGAAACGGGAATGCCTCGTCAGTATTTTGTTCATTTGTAACTTGTAATGCTATTTTCCATCCAGGAAGCTGAGTGTAAGAAGGAGATGATGGACATTAAATTCCAGGCTGACACCAAAATGGCTGACTCCAAACGTGAGCTGGAAATGCAGAAAGCTTCTTTTAACCAAGAAGTAAACACCAAGGTACTGGGCAGTTATGTAGCTTTAAATATACAAAATATAACACATGTAGTTTGCTGTCTCGTGAAATAGCTGTGCAGCATTTTACAGGACACCACACTATTGAATATTTTGGCATGGAGCTGATGGAACAGTTAAACATTTGAAAAATATGCACTGAATCTATGGGAGACATATTACTATTTGCACAATGTGGTGCACCGATGTAAAAATTTTGACCAGGAATAATAATCAATATATTTTTATCTAATATTACCAATAACCTCAATGCTCCATAAATCTGTAGTCAAACTTATGTGGGTAATGTTATGCATAGTAGCTCCAACTAGGGAGACTGTAGCGAGGTTCTAAGTGGTAAAGGCAGGAGAGCAAGAGAGATTTTTGAAGTGGAGAGGGACCAGACAGTGAGCAAACGGTCTTAACTTTTAAGCTTATCCGGCCATGCCTGAAGAGACATTTAGTGTGACTTGGACTAATAGTTTAATACACTAAACATATTTTGATTGACACTGGCTGGTATAGAGTTGCCAGTCACCCACAAATGGCCTATCTGACAATAGCCTTGACAACAATTAGCTTTCTCTACAATGTGTTTAAATTTACAGAGCCCCAGTATACCATAATACAGATAATTTGAGGACACATTCATAAATTTATTGTTTAATTCTAACAATTTCATGTTGATTAAAGTAAAGTGTAAATATCAGCTAGCTATATCGACCAAGACCAAGACTTACCGATAATTTAACCGATATGTTGTGAAATTTCTACCATTGCATCGCTATTATTTGTTAAATTACTGTCATTTATCATTGTTTGGGATAGGGCTGTATTTTACATGGAATCACAAGAATTTGCTTGAATTGTTGTTTAGTAAATTGGGAGCAGAATACTTGAGTATTTTTTCCACTGACAGCATACAGTCTGAACTGTAGGAAAGTAAAAATGGATGTTCTCATTCTACTCTAATCAGAAAGCTGAGGCCCAGCTGGCCTATGAACTTCAAGCAGCTAAGGAGCAGCAGAAGATTCGACTGGAGGAGATTGAGATTGAGGTGGTTCAAAGAAAAAAACTGATTTCTGTTGAGGAAAATGAGATCGCCAGGACTGATAAAGAGCTGATTGCTACTATTAAGAGACCAGCAGAAGCTGAGGCCTACAGGATCCAGCAGCTGGCAGAAGGCCTGAAGTAAGCCCCTCCCACTGATCCGCATGGTACCCAAAAGCCATACATCTATGTAGTTGTGTACAGTCAGAGGAGCATCTGTTCATCTGCATATACACTATATAAGGGGCATCAGTGGGTATTTCATTGTCTTTTAAGAGTCAACAGTAGGAATTACTTACCCCATTTCCTTCTATTCTAAGATACCTGCTTTTTTCATATAGGTTTGTTTCATTATTAAGTCTCATTTGTTTTTATATTAAAATGTGTATGTTTGAATTGAAGGGGTAGTCTCATTTCATTTTGGGATTCTGAAAAATCATATTGACCAATCCCTATCATCTTCCTCAACAGGATCAAGAAAGTGCTGATAGCTCAGGCTGAAGCAGAGAAGATTCGGAAGATGGGTGAAGCTGAAGCTGGCTCGATTGAGGCTTTGGGAAAAGCTGAGGCTGAGAAAATGAGGCTCAAAGCACAAGCCTACCAAGAGTATGGAGAGGCAGCCAAAACTGCTCTGGTCCTTGAGGCTCTCCCAAAGGTTAATTTTTATTAATGCTTTCCTCTTTATAACCCAACATATACTGCGTATATGTAAGATAATAAGTAAAGAAGTAAAAATGCAGAGTACGTACATACACATGCTACAGCTGAGAAACGGTGAAGGGTGCACTAGGTAGCCTCCCTTACAGAAAAGTAATCTTAACAAAAATGTAGTTTTAAAAACACTAACAAATGGGGCAGCAAGTGGCCCAGTGAGCTAAGCCTGTGTGCCTGTGATCAGGAGGTCGCCAGTTTGAACCCAGCCTTGGCACATCTGCAGCTCCTTGAGCAAGGCCCTTAACACCCAGCTCCCGGGGCACCGCAAAGATAATTTCCTCAATCGATAAAGTATCTATTATTATTATTCCAGAATAAGAAGTTTATTAATTGTCCTTACACACAAAAACGAAAAAGGCAAAACAGTAGTGATGGACAAATTGACGCTTCATGAACCATCTATTTTTTGGCCACACTAGATGGTGCTTTTGGTTTGCTTTGGAGTGCACCATCTATCTGAGTCAAAAAATACAGTAAATAGTTCATGAAGCATCATTTTGTCCATCACTACAAAACAGCACTAACACAATGATGTTTCAGAAAAGGGGTGATGCTTATTGTACCTGAAATTCAAGCAATTTAACAGTTCTACTAACATTATCTAATCTTATATTGAAGATTACCTTGGCCATTGCTTGTAATATAAGGAATACTTTGTACTCATCCTGCCCAGAACGGTAAAAGAACACCTTGGATTATGTTTCCATTTGATGAAATACAGGAATAACACATGAGGGATGACAATTATCCCTTCCACCAATGACAGTATTTATGACCACGCACAGAACATTTGTGTAATGAAATGTATAGATGTGTAACAGAAATGTATGTTGTTGGGGTAGTTCTGAAAACTTCAAGAACTCAAATATTCTATGAATGCTTCTTTTTGTGATCATTTATGTTTATTTTACAGCTATTTTTCTAAGATCCAGTTTGTTAACATGACTGAAATGCTGAATAGATATTGATGTATCAGTCAGTTTTTTTTTTTTTTTAAATCTTTGGTTTGTCTATTCAGATTGCAGCGAATGTTGCCGCCCCCTTAAGCAGAACCAATGAGATTGTCATCCTGAGTGGGAATGGGAGCCATGTGACCGGGGAGGTGAATCGCCTTCTGGCGGAGCTGCCTGTGTCTGTGAATGCCCTTACAGGAATTGATCTATCCAAAGTATGAGACCAATTTTTTCCCAGCCAGTCTTACTTAAATCATAATCAGTAAAGGTTGCTGCATGTTGAATGGCAGAAAACCCTTTGTGAAACTAATATGCAGTGTAAATCCAAGTAACCTTGAATTGCCACATTGGCTTGAATGTTGTATTTTTCATCCTGCACATTGGTAATATTGCTCACATTATACATAATGTGAATTGTAGATAGTGATAACCTGTAGGTCTACATATGGTAAGCATAAAGGAGATTTTGTTAATATTATTTGTTAATTTTTTGTATTTCAATGCAGATTCCCTTGTTGCAGAAGATGAGCAGCGCTCAGGCATGAAGTAGGCCACAATTATCCTTCTCCACTGGGTCTACTTTACTGCACACACACACACAGATGGTCTACTAAAGAAACAATCATTCAGGACTTCTAGTGCCTTCATTTTGGGAGGATCAGGACATCTTCATGTACTGATGCCACTTTTGTAATTTGGATTTTGAAACATTTTTGTTTTTTTTAATGAATGGATAAACAAACTTGACAAACCATCAGTACATATTTAAGTTCAGTAATGTCAGTCTTGCTGTTTAAGGAGGTGTGTGTATGCTACTGTAAATGGTAGATCTATTGTTACTTTTATTAAACATATCACAGGCTACTAATGTGAAGAAAAGTCTCAGGAGTCATTGTTACCATAACAATATTGATTTGTGCATACAAAGGGTAGCAGTTGACAGGAATATACTAACATTAATCTTTGAAAGCTTCTTATATGTGTTGCTAAGCTGCTAAATGTTTATTTCCTATGTCTTACAACAAAAGTTAGTTTTATAATATCTGTAATCCACATGGCTGTAATCCTCTATCACCTATTCTGTTCTCTACAAATATATTTCCTTGTTTTAAATAACTAAAGACACAATACCGTAACATATGCATAAAATGTCATGTGATCATGTGATTTTGATAGATGTGTAGCTCCTGAAAAAAGGATTCTTTATGTACTACTAATAGTATGACAAGCAGCTGAGAAAGTTTCACTTTCCATATACACATTTCCTTGGCATTATTTCCCAAGTACCCTTTGTCACAGTCACCATATTAACCAAATGGTAAGAATGAGCAAGTAGTAGTTAAATAGTACCTCAGAACTGAAGTTGCCCTTTCAGCTAAAATTATTTACTGGTTCATTGATTGATACAGCCTGCACCCCTGAGAAGGATAAGCAGTTTATGGATGGATATATGGTTAATGTAGATTTCCAAGGGGAGCACTGTTTTCATTATTTACCTTGTTTACCTTGTCATGAAATAGACTCTACTCATATTCTATAATATAAACTTAGCATAACTTCTCAGAGGAGCTACAGGTTTATTAGTCATTTGGAAGAGAATTGCATGGTACTGATCTCTAAATTAAGAAGGGGGGGTGCATCTAATTAATTACACTGTATCAAGTGCAGCAATTTCATCAGAAGATAATTCAGACCCAGGTAAATCATTAAAGGCTAGTTCATATAGATGTCAGTAATGTGGGGGTGTGGTACTGAGTCCTCACTGTCACACTGGACGTAACAATGCAGTTTTACGTGTGAATGAGCTCCGGTTACAGATCCTATCAGTTTGTAATGGAGAAAGGTCCACACAGTTACTTGAAAATTCTGAGTTCAGCAGCAGATCACATTTATGAATCATCATGTATGACTTGTTGCTGTTATGCGGAGAACTGCTACACGGGAGAGAAGTTTCCAGGCTGAAAAATATCTTACGGAATTTTACTGAGGTCAGAATGTCATTGGCCCCAAAGTGGCATTCCCGTATTAGTTGAAATATGCAATTGTCTGCATACATAAACTTGCCTCTTAAGTCATACTTCATGCTAGGAAATAGCTATGAAAAGATTGGACTCATACTCACCTCAGTCAGGGACTACTATTGTTGTTAAATAGCTATGCATAAAATTTCATTTGCCATGGCTGAGACTGAAATTTTCAATCACTGCATGATGGTTATTAGGCATTTAATTACTAGCAACCGTCAGTGATTGTTAATTGCTGTATAGTAACTTGGGAGAATGACACTGTGGATGCTGGAGCAACCAATGCTGTGTGCACACTCACCCGTTTAATACAATGACAATGCAGTTCTGCTTTAGCGGGATGATGTGCCACTGTTACCCTGCATCTGGTGGAAAAGATTTACGGTGGGTAATTTAAAACCCAGGTATTGGAATACTTTGCCAAACAGAATATCCTGATGAGCAAATTCATTTCATTATGAAACTTAAAAATAAAAGTTATTCTTCGTGATAATAACTTAAAGTATGTGCTTTCAATTCCCCACGATTTCCCAATTCCAGTCCTGGAGGCCCAGTCTACACCCAGTTTGCAGATTTCAATACTCACACACCTTATTCAGCTTACCAGCCAATTGCCAGGTTTAGTAGGTGTGTTTGACAGGTCCTTGCAAACTGGTCCTCCAGGACTGGAATTGGGGAAACCTGATATATAGCATTATATATATTATAAAAAATAATCATAATTGTAGGGTGTATTTTTCTAAATCAGATTTTCAGGAACTGGACTGATGTTTTTGTTTGTGTGATTTTTTTAAAATATATGTATCATACTGCTGTGTTTATTTCTCCCACAGGAAAATAAAGGGCATTCTTTTTTGTCAAGAAGAGCAAATAAAGCTGAACAATGCATCATTGAAATAATAAAGTTTATCAATTTTATCAATACAGATGCAGCTTAATTGTGAAGTTGGATTTAGGAATTCTATTTCTATGCTGTTATATGGGTCATTTGTCTTTGTTGTGTAGCTGTTAATTGTCTCCAAATGTCTTAAACTCTACTTCAGAGAAAATGAAGTTCTGATAACAGTGTGAATTGTATGTTTGTGGTATTCTGCTCTCCATGTATAGTTGAAGTGTTTTTCATACTCTTCACTACCTCTGTTACAAATCAGTAAAACACAAATTTTTCCCACCAGGTGACAATTGTTTTTAATTCATTTTGGGTAACTGCATGAAATTCGTGTTTAAAATCAGTTTTTTAAACAAGCCTGGCTCCGAGCACATTACATTTCGGATTTATACACATGATGTCACCTGTTTGAATTTTTTTTCCTTATATAATGTGTGGTAACATCATCAAAATCACACTTTAGCTAGTTGATTTTTTAAAGACTGAACTGCACTTTAAAGTGTGACCAGGTGCTGTTCTGTACTACTGGTAGAATCTGGAGGCAGTTAGCTGGGAAAGATGAAAAGAATTGAGGTAAGAACATCATGTAGTGAAGGCTTTGGCAAATAAATCTGCCAGTCAGCTGGCTGTCATGACTTTCACAGTCACAAATAATTTGTGTTGTTGCACATTTGAAAATGATGTCATTACGATTAGATATAAAGATGATCAAAAGGCTACATAAAAACACTGACAAATCCTGACAATCCCCAGTCATAACAACCACTTTTGAAAGGCCAATACATCAAAATCTATTAGAAAAAATATTGCAGCTCATTGCAGTGCCCCCCAGTGGTCAAATGACACAAATTTGATGCACACCTCAAAGGTGTGGCCCCAAGTCCAAATACCAAGTTTGGTCTCAAAGGACCAAAGAATTGCGGAGATATGTTAACACATATTGATTGGTGGCTTCACTGCCAAAATCAATTGGCTGTGATGGACGAACTGCTTTGAAAGTCAAAAGTCTGAGGCTGGGTACTAAGACTATTTCTGACAAATTTGGTGTAGACTGGACAAAATTTGTGGCCTTTGGAAAATTCCTAAATTTCCAATGAAATGGAATATGGCAACTGCAGCAATTAGGTGGACATGAAAATCTCAGTGTATCAGACTGGCCATTTTTGTTCTTATTCCTCAGAATTGGGCCCCAAGTCCAGTCGCCAAATTAATTTTAACCAAAGTTTTGTTGAGATATGGCCACACATCCTGTTCAGTGGCTTTGTCATCAAATTCATTGGATGATAGTGGCCATAGCATTTGATTTAGCAGAATACTTTGAGTAACCTTTGGTCACAATCCCTTCTAGATGATGCACCCCAAATTTGGTGGTGATTAGATCAACAGCCTAGGACGAGTTTGCCAAAGTGTTTTTTCAGAAAAATTCAAAATGGCGAAAAACCCAATACGACAGACTTAAGAGCCATGAGTGCAATCAAATTAAGAGAAACTATGGATTCAAACACACCAAAGATTACAATCCCAGACTAAAGCATTCAAATGTTACAAGCAAAAACATATCTTGAAATTTGGCCTGATGCTGGTGCTACAGGGATGAATGGATTACCTCCACATTTGGTGAGCCAGTATTTTGGATGGGCCTCTGTCAGGGTGCGAAATTACAAAGTCAATTGGACCAAATTTTTGGCCTGTGGAAAATACTTAAATGTTCAATAAATTACAATAACAAATCTGACTTTGATATATCAAAGCATTGCTGAGTTATTGCCTCACATCCTGTTTAGTGGCTTTGTCATGAAATTATTTGGATGACAGTGGCCATAGCATTTGATATAGCATGACTCTTTGGTCCAAATCCCATATAGATCACGCACACCAAGTTTGGTGGTGATTGGATCAACTGCCTAGTACAAGTTCACAAAAGGAGGTTTTCAGAAAAATATTTTTAAAATGGCGGAAAATCCAATACAGAAATAAATGGCAATGGATGCATTCAAATCAGGATGACCAAAGGATTCAGAGGAATAAAAGGGCACAAATCTAGGCCAAGGGCTTCAAAAGTTAAAGCAAAAACACATCTTGAAATTTGGCCTGAGGGTGGCGCTAGAGTGATGGATAGATTGACCCCAATACGAATAGTTGGAACTGACCAATATTGATGTGCCAAAGTTCAAAAAAGTTGCCATTCAATTCAATGGACTGCAATAGACTCCCATGACAAAAAGTATAATAATAGTGAAAAATACTAAAAACAATAGGTACAGTATCCTAACAATAATAGACTGTCATCTCTAAATTGCCCACAGTGTGTGCAATCCCTGCAATGGACTGGCATCCCATCCAAAGTATACCATTGTGTCCTATTCTGCCTGGGATAAACTCTGGGCCCTCGTGTCCAGGATATGTGGTAGCAGTATGTATGAATAATAATCATTTTATTTCAATTTCAATTATTGGCAAATATAAAAATGTATCAAGGATAATAGCAATTCATAAATACAATATGCGAAAATAAATGCCAGAAGAGAATTTAAAAAAATCAAGCAATGTGAAAACAGACTACTAAATATCATAAATCAAGGTAGCTTAATGACCAAAATTATGACCACCTGCCTCCAGGATTCCTCCAGTTCCTGCCCCAGTCCTGGGTCTGGGGAGTTTATTCTCACTGAGTTTGCATAGGATTCCACTGGCTGCTGTTTTTCTCCCATACACATGAAGTGCTATTTCTTCATTGTACATGAGCCCAGATCCGGGCTACCATCCTGCCTAAGGCGTGTCCTCTGTATGCTTCTTGCTGCAGCCCTGCATTGGATAAAAGGAAAGGACAATGGTTTGTTGATTTATATAGCACATGTGTTATTATATTTTATATTGTTCAAATATACATTACTCAGTAATAACTCAAGTATAAATCATGAACAAATACAGTAACTGTCATGATTAACAATGAACAAACATGGGATCAGTATATAACTCACACTTTCTGGTTAATTAATAAATTAAGTAAGAGTGTACTACTACATTATTTGTACCCCCTCAAGTAAAATGTTGCCTGCTAACTCTTCTGGTCTTTTTATAAGTTGTTAAAATATATTGAATTAATCATAGCGCAAAATTCTTTGAGGGGGTCAGAGAGAAAATGCAGGAGACTGAATCCAGGACCTCAGCTACATCCTCTTTGAGTGTTTATGTGTAAACAGTCAAGACTTCACTAAGTGGGCTCATACTAAAATTAAACATTCATAGCAAAATGTTACTGTATTTTTAACAATTTGAGCAGAGTATGCACAACCTTTTTATGCGAGACCCACACACGCACGCATGAATTGCCCCCTTATCCTAGTGAAGGGGTTTGTAGGCCTCTGTGATCCTAGGTGTTATGTTGTTGGGGGCAATTTCCCATGGTAAGGTCTCCCAAGGCAAATTGGCCCTAGGCGAGAAGCCAGAGAAAGTGCGATTCATAAAGACCCTTATGAAGAGAAACAGAAAGGACCCTGTAACTTTGCCTGGATTAGGGGTAACAGGGTCCTGTCCTGGGGTCAGGCCTCGTGATCGGCCTCTACCCATAGGGCCCAGGTGGGCAGAGCACTAAAGAGTTACATGGCTCTGCCCTCCAGTGGGCAATTTAATCATTCATTGCAGCACCCATAAAACACCTCTGCAATGGCTGAAAGACCTGTCAAAAAACGTTCGAGTTACGGTCTTAACGGGATCAGGTGTAAAAGCTGCCCTCTTTTTTACTATCACTGCTACTTCAATTTGCGGGCCCCCTATAACGCCTCTGCAAAGACTGAAAAAGATCCATCAAACGGTTATTGAATTATGGTCTTAACGGGGTCAAGTATCAAAACTGCTGCTTTTTTCATTATCACTATGTGGCGCTGCTTCAATGTTGGGGCTGTCTCAAAATTAAATCAGTTCTAGTTCCTCCCCAATACCTGTACAAAGTTTGAAAAGGATTCGTCAAACGGTTTATGGGTTATTGGCTTGCATGCCAAAGTATCTGCGGCGGCAGGGGAACAGTGCTAAAACCATAAGTATTCCCTGAAGGCCAGGGAATACAACAAAGCTAATTTATGCTTACAGATCTGAAATCTTACTCCGCCCAAAACGTCGCTAATGTTTTGCCTTATTGCGCATGCGTCAGAAGTTCCTGCCGCAGAAAGCAGCAGTGATTTGGTCCAGTGCTGCAGACACTGGTTGTAAAATAGTAAAGCATAACGTTATTTCAAACAATGCCTAATGCTCGACTTCGTGGAGAGTGAGTATGAGCGCTCTTGAAGCGATTTATAATGTTGATTTTTAAATCACTGCCCTAAAAAGTATAGTCTTAACGGCAACAAAGAAGTCCTATGGGCAACGTTAGCTCGAATTTCGCAGGCAAACTGAACGATTTGCATTTAGTATCGTTAATAATATATAATAATAAACTGAATATGGTTATAAATGTTAGCTAGCTAATGGAAGTGAAATTACCAGGATCAACAGTTGTAGCAAGCACGCTGATCTTGGACCTGATGTGTTACTTCCAGCTATCTAAGAGGTAACTATGTGACTAACTCAACTGAAAATATAATTCTCTGCAAAACACTTGCAGCGCCTTAAATTTTGAAATAGCTAGCTAGGCATGTCACATTTCCTTAACTGAAATATTTTATATTAGTAGACACTGTATGAAAGATAAACGGTTGTTCAGCATTGTGGTCACATCCTACGTGTTCAAAGCTGCATATCGACATGGACATAATCTAAGAAATGACTTGAATGGAATAAGGAATGAATTCAGTTGATTTTGTCAGATGTCAGTACTAGTGAATATTTGTAACTAATTTACAAAGTTATTCGTTAGACGTTGTAGTTTACAGCTAGCTAGTTATCTTAATCTCGTCGGATGTTTGCTTTGTGACGTCACAATAAATGATCAGACCGCAGAAAATAGATTGCCTGCAGTGTTGTCATTCGCTTGATATTTGTGGAAAACAAACATGCTAAGACCCGATGTTACTTTTTTTAAATCGAGTACAATTTTGCGATTTTTCTTCCTCGTCGCCCATAATAAAATGGGACTTTATTTTCTGGCCTACTAACAAATTGAATATTCACTCCTCCGCCGAAATACAGCTGCGAATACTATACTGAAAAAAAAAATTGTTGTATAAACTTAAACTGGAAATTCGTGAACGTAACTGAAATTCACTGACCCATTTAGCGGTACAGAAATAATCCAGTTGGTTTATAATTGACTTAAGTAGCGCTTTTTATTTTACGCCCTTTAACATTAAGAATTAAACCAATACAAAGTAAAACGTGGAGTAAGTCTTTTGGGGGTCATTGCGAAGCATGCCATGAATGGTTGTAGATACATAACCATTTCTCCCCTTGTAAAATTCAGATCATCACGTAAATGGTGTTTAATATATCTTTAAGTGCAAGTAATTTTAGTAACGGTTGATGTAACCCAGTTGCCTGATTTGATCGAACGACTTAGTTCGTGTGCGGTTATTATTAGACATACAGCTATTGCGGGTAATGAAACATCATGCAATATTATAAACACAACTCTGAGATGCCAGAATTCACTCTATATATTTGCTGCCCCAAGAGGAACTTATTAATGTTTGGTTACCCTTTCTATTTAATTTCACAAGAATCCTAAAATACATTTTCCATTGATGTGGGTCAGGACCGTAACAAAGGGATGTCGGGGTGTTTTATATCCGGCCCTTGATCTTAGTGCCTCTTTAACTCTGATCGCTTTTCCGATTGGCTGGAAGATGCCGGTGTGAATTTTTTATTTGGTTATTATCCAATCTCCATAGCCCTGAGTTGGACTTCCGGATTGAACCGAAACAATTGTGGGCTGAGTTTTCACGTTAGAGAGGATGGGCTTCAGCTAGTCTAGAGCAGGATGCATCCAATTTTGCAGGATGGACGTCCTTTTGAGGAGTGAATTACTGTCGTCCTGGAAATTGAAAACTATGTGCCTAGCCAACGGTTCAGCTGATACATGGTCGTAAGCCCCTCATCTAAAAATTTCCCTTAGAAAGAAGGCCAGGGTAAGATGTGCGCCCGTTGTTGCTCACAGGGCATGCAACTCACGAGGTCGTGTACTTGTGTGTTTTTTTCAGTCGGATTGATTATGCGGTGTACAACTGGTAATGGAAAATACTTAGCTATATTGTGCCTGTTGGATTACAGCATTCAAAATGAAGATATCGTTACATGTTACTACAGCAATATAATACGTATATCTGTGTAATCAATGCGTGTGTCTGTATATGAATGAATGTACATGTGTGTGTAATATCCGCGTGGGTATGCGTGAGAAGGATAGGATCCGCGCTAATATACTGTTATATATTGTAATTATCACCGTTGTCATTCATACACATGTAAAAAGGTAGCCCTGATGACAATAACATGTTTTACTCGACTGTCTTATATTCATGAAGTATATGCTGGGGTGGATCGGCAGCATTATATATTGAATTGATTTGAAAGAAACGTATTTTGTAATGGGTATTATCCCCCACCACGACCATAGAAAGGCAGAATCAATAATGTATTTGTGTGCCTGGTAAAATTATCATATTACCGGATTTTGCAAGTGATTATTATTTAGGTGAGGGATATGTATACTTGCATATAACTATTATTGTATTCATACATGGTCCACTTTAGTGGCAGCTAAAACTGTTATACATGTTCCTTTTAATTGGTGCTCCTTCTCATTTGAATGTGCCATTGTCTTCAGGCTTCTCCACCTGATTCATCATGCAAAATAATTTGTGTTGAAAGAGTTGCTGCTTTGTTCTGGCTTGCTAACTAAACTGTAGTAGGTTGCTAGCTAACAGGGAGATAATTCTAAAGACTGGAATGACACACCACAAGTCTCTCTTATTTAACATCTATCTCATAATGGTTTTTAAAGGAAAATTTTTTATGAGGATTTTTTTGAGCTCATCCCTAGTTTGAGAAATGTTTCCATTGCAAGGGAAACCTTTTACTACTTTCATAATTTTGCAGTCTTTATCTGTTGGTAGTTGACCTTTCAAAACACCTTAAATTATCTTCTGTAGCACAGTGATTTGATTTCTGAGATGTCTTGCCAACTAAATTATTTGCCTGTTCTAGTATGTTTAGTAGGGCTGGTTACTTCCAGCTAGTCGATGATACAATACTCATCATGATACCAGCTTCACGATTCAAGGCAACACTATGCATCATGATAGTACCATTGTATCCTGATTGTTAACAATACAATATTGAAATAATGGAACTACTAAAATTTAAAACAGCCCAAATTTAATTAATTGGCATTACCGGTATTTACCAATGATGAGTCAGTATCTTAATAAAGATGTTGCTCTCTTCAACTGCCAATTGTATAAACTACGCATTTCATTTTGCATACATAAAGTGCACATTTCTGTTCTTAAAACAGTAAATGTGATCAAACAGAATGGCACATTTGTAACATTATAGAGGTAGGCACTAGACTGAATTTTTTGCACTGCAGCGCATGTAACACAGGCTACATTAATTATTGAAAATGATTGAAGAAGCAAATATTGAAAAAATGTTCAACATTCAACATCTGCCAGTGTATAATAGTACTGCATTAAATTTAATAAATCAATGCAAAGGTTCACGAAAAACTGTGAAACTGTATCATGACAACTCCACGTAATATCTTAAACAGAAGCATTCCAATCCTTTGCTATAATCCAGACTGACTCCAGAGACCTAGATTGGAAAGTAAGTCTGACAACTTGCGTCGATGGAAGTCAGAAGGATGTATTGTTTTTAGGAAGTATTTGTATGTGGCTTTGTGTTTTGAAATCTAGATTTCTGTATGTGCAGAATTAAGCTATGTAGTCCATCATTTAGCTTCAAATATTCAGGTAATGTCTATGTAGTGAACCTAGTGACTTTATCAAACTTTTAAAATAGTTTCTAGAGAATTTGGCACGTCGCTGTTATTTCTGTTCCTAGTCCCACATCCTCAAATGGCATCAAAGTCCTCTACCTATAAAGAATAGAAGCGCTCAGCAGGTAATTTGTTAATGGAGGATCCTCACTTGTTTTTGAAGTTCGCGACCTTTCCTTCCCTCTTTGTGAGAGGTGTTAACCATCTCCCTCATTCCCAGCCACTTGGGCCTTTTGCGCCTGAATTTTGGATATTTCAACGATTGTTTATATTTTAAAATGCTCATTTGTGTGTTCTTACAGTAAAAGTTCCTACATTCTGTTTTGAGGCTGTTAATGAAAGATTCTCAATGAAAAGATGAACCACGATATCTTGAAGTTTTAAGATATTTTCTATTGAGGATTCTGCAGCTTTTAAAGATTGATGCACATAATGATGAAAATTGGCTTTGGCTACTTTTTGGTCATTGGAGCAGACTGATTTCTCTGGTTTCCCCTTCTATTAACTGTTTTTGTTCATTCTTTTATAAAAAAATATAAGGTTTCCCTGGTATCTGGTTATCGTTTAGGAATCAGGTAAAGAAAATAAATATGTATGTGCAGATTGTGCACCAACCTTGGGTTGAAAGGTGGTTGGGGGCTGTTATAGGCTTCTATAGATGCTTTGCTCATTCAGGGACAGATAGCCTCACAAAAGGGACATGACCCCCTCAGTGTGTGTGTGTGTTTATTTTATTAGCCAATAAAGCTGGTGAGTTCAATATGTGACACAGGAATGGCTCCCTGTTTCCTGCACTAAAGTATAGCTGTCATTATTGATTAATCTTATATTCAAGTAATCTACTGATTTAATTTGACAAGTAATCGAGTAATCATTTATGTATAATATATGCATTGTAGCTGGCACCAGGCAGGAACCAGCCACTGCAGGGTGCACATCAGTCACACATGCGGTCAGTTTAGGCACTCCAGTCCACTTAAGTTACAAGGTTTTAGATAGTGGAAGGAAACCAGAGGATCAGCCGAAAACCCACACATACACACACACACACACACACACACAGAGTGAACATGCAAACTCCACACACACAAAGTGGCAGCATGCAGCAACAGCAGTACCCACTGCATCACTGTAATGCCCTCAATACCAGGTTTGCACGATGTGGATCTTAATATTGACAAGACATGTTGTGCACATGCAATTGCCATATTGTAAGGATTGAGATCATCGGGTGGGTTGAGACCATCAATAAGTTGTGCTAAAACATTTTTACTGAGTTATTTAGCAGGCTTTGCAATTTTAATGAATATTATTTAGTATATTTCAGCATTACAGACTTTTGTCTGCCGCTGTATGGAAATATTCTGGATTCCATAGATAAGGTATTGAGCAAAAGCAAGTGATTCATTGGCCCTGCTTTATGTCTGTTGGCACAACTCCTGGCAACACCACAAACTTATTTGACAACTTATAGATAAGTTCTATTTGGCTATAGTTAATTTTCAACTCCTAAATATCTGAAAAACATCAAATATCACGGTATGAACTGATGTACTCAAAACACACAATACATTCACAAAAAATATATATGGGTATTATTGGGTATCATGTACCATATTATGTAATGTGATGTAGCTAAGCAGCGTGGCTGTCCTTTGTTTTAGCATCGATTAATTTGACATTCTACAATCACAAAGTTTTTTTAAAAAAAAAAAAAAAGGTTTGTCAAAAGATGACAATGACTGGCCAGACTACTCAGAGGCTAAATGGCATCTTATCTATGGCCTTTCTATCTTAAATATCACAGCAGCATGTCTGCAATACTATTACATCTTAAAAGAAGACATTCAGGTCTAACAGACTCAACCAATAATACAAGGTTAGCCATAGATCAGGGGTAAGCAACCCTGATTCTGGAGTGCCGGTATCCAGCAGGTTATCGAGTATTCGGGACAGCTGTACTCCTAAACCAGAGTGAGGATGTGTTGCTCATAAAGATATTGTGCTGAGTGCAATTGGAATAGGGTTTTCAAAGATGCTTGCTCATTTCTACTGAAGTAGCTCCAGAACAGAAAGCTAGCTTGACAAGGGTGGACATTCCTAGAAAGCAAAATTTTACCCATTCAGGTATAGTTGAGGCAATTGGAAAGGCAGGTCTGTTGGTGATGATGCGGCTGTTGGAAGTGGAATATTTATGCTTATTTTCCACATTCTATAGTTGCACTGCAAGTAGCTGACTCTTGCTCCAAGTGTGATTGGTTTTCGTGGCATAGATCCATACGTCCCCTAGCTTTGATTAGATGGCCTTATGTTTGCATATTTATCTTTCTGTGGCTTCCTTGTGTATTATTACATGTGAATATAATACAAAGTGATAGGCCTGTACAGTTTGAAGAAATATGTGATTTTTAACAGAATATTTGGTAACGCTTTACATTAACTGCACCTTCCTAATGCATTCAGTATGCATTGGTAGAATATTCTGTGCACCTTCATAATGCATTCATAGAACATTCATATGCAGCATGTGAATATACCCTAACATTCTAACATACCTTGATAGCTTTAATATATATTAATAACAAACATTATACGATTACACGATTATATAATGTTTGATAATGTCATTAGTTTCTTATTAAAGTTGTTAAAATATGTGAAGATGTTAAGGTATACATATATGTTGCTTATGAGTGCATTATTTAGGTGCTCTATTTCTATTTTCAATTTCTCTAATTGAATGATTGTTTCTGCATTGTCTTGACTTCTGCTAGTTGATTCATTGAATTTGTGTCACTGTGATATTTTAAACATAAGCCCTGTTTTCCATAGAATGTGTCCAACTGGGTACCAGACCTTGTGAGTGCTTCACCTTATTCACTGGAGAAATTTGTTTATACCAAAGAGGTTGTGTACCCAAAGTGTCCAAAGCTGAAGGTCATTCTGGATGGTATGTGCTTTTTTCAGTACTGCTGAAAAATCTTAATTTTGTTACTTAATATGGGTTTATACATTTTATGATATTCAAGCAGTTGAATTCAAGTTTCTGGCAGATAGTAAGGACTCTAATTTCACTGTCACTGGAAAGAAACCTATATGATGTGTATATTGACTCATTTGGATGGAAATATGTGGCTGTTATTTAGCATTAATCTTAGACATGGTATCATGAAAGCTCTTGGATCAAGTATGGCCTTGCCAACAGCCTGCCTCATGCTAATATGAAGGGTTATGTGGGTTTGGCAGGGGAATTGCAGTGCTAAGCAGCGTCATTTGTGGGTTTCAGAATGTGATTGAAATCCTGACCCCATTTTACAGTTCCCTTTCAAGATGGCAGTTATTTTGCCTCTGGTGCAAGAAATGCCTGTTTCAGTGTTTTTGGGACATGCTGTTCTTTTAGAAGATAACCAATACTAGATAAAATACTAGCTAAGGAAATGGTTACATTTTTCACAGCTTTTATAGCTTGAATATTGGTTGTAGTATATTAAGCAATGAACCAGCGCAGCTTAAAGTAAGCATTAAATGTGTCCTTCTTTAAGGTACTGTGGGTCATTAGTAATGAAATTTATTTTCTTGGATTCTTAATGCACTACTGTATTTAAATCTTTATTTGTATGCTTTTAGTATTATGCATTATTTGTAGAATTATTCTGCAAACGCAAAGTCGGCTTTTGATGCCATAAGCTCTAATCTTGCTTAGTTACATGAAATTACTAATTGCCTTCTTGACATTCTGTGGTATATTTGACGTAATTCATTTTCAGTAGGAATCAATGATGAAAAAATATAGCTTTGAAATGGAAAGTGGGTTATTTAAAAATATTGGTTATGTTCATTTACAATGCCATTAAAGTTTTTTTTCTCCAAGGACTAACAGGAAAATTAGCAAGGTCATTCCATTTTTATTCAACAAATTTTCAAAAAAGGTTTTGCATTTTTTATTTTGATAAGATGAATTACAGACACCATCCAGAGCTCAAGAATTGTTTCAAATTCACTTTGAGATATAGTACCTTTTCTATGCTGTGGGTAGACAAAAATATTTCAGTGTTTTCTATTTTGTGTTTGCTTTTTATTATTATAGCTATATGGCTCAGCTGTCGTTTGGTAGAAAGCTCAGAAAAGAGTATTTTTTCATTGTAATTATTAAATTAAACTTTTGTGTCTTGCAAAGTCAAAGTTCTTGCCAACTGCATTCCTTATTGCATTCGGTTTTAAAAAACAGTGATGTACATATGAAGTACATATGTATGAATACTACTTGTATGAAAAACATTGACCTGTTACTTATGCTCTTCAGAGAAAAATTAATAAGACAGGAAAGACTCCAGCACATATTCCAAATGGCACGACCAGTCCCTCAAACCTGGATGTTCCATAGCTTTGTTCTGATTAAAAGCGTCATGCAGGCCAAGCAGACTTCACCCTCATTGAAAATCAGCATGTTCTAGCTTACTAATGATGATGAATCTATCATCTTTAGGCAGACTACACTTTGCACTGAAAGTTTGCAGATTAACAAGAACAAAAACAACTATTTGGCTAAAAGTATACGGACATCAGCTTGCACAGCATATCATTATGACACCAAGAGTATAACTATGAAGTTGGTCAGTTCATTGTTGCTTTAATAGCCTCTATTTTTTGGCTAAGCTTTCCATTAGGTGTAGCAACATTGCTGGATTTTCTGCCATTCAGGTTGAGTGAATAGACCCCTTTCTGTGACCTTGTGTGGCTAACTCACAATTGAACTTGTTTCCACATGTTTTATCCTTCACAATGATGTCACTTTGTAGTTGACCAGGGCAGCACTGGCAGGACAGAAATGTGGCGAACTCCCTTGTTGGAAAGATGGCGTTCTATGGTTTTTTGTTTACCAAGGTGGGTGGTGTAGGAGATACTGATCTAGCAGCAGAGAGGCTACAACGGGATCTGGATTTAATTAGCGACTGGGCTGATACTTGGCAGATGA
>JAODJU010000036.1:16895052-16919656 GCA_026776725.1 Gnathonemus echidnorhynchus
AGGCCCAGGGTGGCGTAGTCGGACTAGTGGTCCTCCTTTCGGGGAGGGTTAGTAGTGGTGGGCATCTGCCCGTCACACAGACATGGCCAGAAGTTTGTGTACCCATGCAATTATTAGAATAATATACTCTCAATACATTCTTCTTTAGTTGTCCATAAATGATTATCTTTGTTTAGTAGTGGAACAAAACAAAAAGCTGTGAAAGGGACGTATTTCATGATTATTCTGCAAAGACATTGTAAAATGGTGTGGACAGCATCATTGATACCATTTGGAAGTTAGATTAAATAATTGTATTGTAGCAATAGTTAGACAAATCTCTAAATTGGTATCACAGGTGCCATCAGACATATAATCATATAGAATTTAACCAGTTTAAATGGAGAAAGTACTCTTCTGTTTAAAGTGTGTATATCACCTTAAACATGAATATGAGATGTAAGAGCATAGAGTTGGAGGTTATAAAGCAGAAATAAGGTGAACAACAGACAAACAACAAAAGTGCTAGATGAGTATTTTTTAAAGCAGTCCTCGTAAACCCCCACAGGGTCCCTGAGAGTTGAGAGAGAGCAAAAACGTGGACCATGTAGGGGTCCCCAAGGACTGCTTTAAGAACCACTGTGCCAGGTTATTCCCATAGGACTTAATGTTCCTTTGACTAATATTGTCCATATTATCACAGTTTTTGGTCGATGGGACTGTAGCCAACATCCCTTGATGTGGCTGCAACAGAAAATTGACTCAAAAGAAAGATGGTTTGAATGATGGAGAATGTGGTGCGTTCACTAGCACACAAGGCATAACCAGGTATTCTTAATGCCAGAATTCCAAATATTCATCACGTCAAAACCAGAAGCCAGAGAGCAAACTGAAGAAATTCAACTTGCAGAACCAGAGAAATAAGACATCTGAAGCAGATTTAAAACCAGTAATAAACCAACAGTAAAGTAATAACCGAAATCCAAGACTTAATTTAATAGTCAGTTGAACAGACATCTGCATGAGACAATCAAATCCACAACATCATTATAATTGCAGACAACAATGAATAACTCACTCTACTATAAGTAACTCATTATTGTAGATGTTAGCATGCAATAACACATGGACTGGAGTGTGACAGCTCTGTGGCATATTAGCATTGTGTGGAAATATCAAATGTCAACATCATGTTGTTGATTCAGTTTTAACTAGCTCATTATACAGTGTAAAAGTAAATCAGTAACAGTACATGGTCCAGTTAGAGATAAAATACTGGTTTGGATAGCCATCATATAACATGCATCTTAAGATCCTTCACAGTTTTCATGGGATGGGACAGGCAAAACTACTTCCAAGATGGCGGAGCAGGTTTTATTAAGGTAATCCAAGCCAAAGTCAAAGGAAAAAACAGGTCATGACAGGTAGTCATGTAAGTAAACAAATAGGAGCAACAAATCCCCACTGGCAGGCAAAATCTCAGAACCAAAGGATAAAACAGATCACTACAAAAAAGTTCTTTCCATCGATCAATTCCTTACTTTCACATTCAATATATTTCATGAGGTTAGCTTATACCCTCCTTGTGGTCAGTCTGCACAAGATTAACAAGCTTGTTTGATTTGATACCCAAATAAGACAATCAGAAAGGGAACACTCAAAAGTGCAAACCAGGGCAACAAACTCACAAGGAGTCAGAGCAAACAAAGGGTTTAAACAGCAGAGGTAACTAGGCACAGGTGTAACTGGTTGACTGATTAACAGGTGAGGCGGTGCTGTGGAGGATTCTGGGAATTGAAGTCCAGGGAGAGTGTTTGACTGATGGTGGCAGCGAGGTGCATTCTGGGATTTGTAGTGTTGTTCAGCTGCTCTATGACAACAATAACCTGGTAAAATTGATTCTGAGGTACTATTCATGGAGATTAACTATAACTGGAATTCAGATGAGGTAACACGACTGATTTCCATGCAATGAATCTCTGTAAAGAAATATCTGCCCTCCCAGTTCTTGACTTAGTTGACATCTGCAAAGAAGACATGTGTCTGCCACTAATCTGATTTCTGAGCACATGTTACTGTGCTCTCTAAGCTACAGGAAAGCTGCAGGATTTGATTGTCTCGTGCATATTACATGCTACAAGCAGCATGTTACTGAATCCAAAATGACATAAAGACTAATCCAAGTTTAGTTTATGAGTATAAGAGAAATTGTTCTGGACATCGTAGGAGATAATTCTATTGGGTTGACACAGTAGCTCAGTGGATCTAAGCCCGAGGTCAAGGGTTTAATTCTGGCCCATGGATGCATATGGGTGTTTGGCGGGGGGATGCATGTTCACATGTTTGTGCAGGTATTTTCCAGATACACTGGTTTCCAACTGCAGTCAAAAAACTAAAGCTGTACTGGTGTCTATTTGCATTGTGTGTGCATGTCTGTGTGACTACATGCTTAGGCAGACATCCTTGTGCCCAGTGCTTCCAGGGATAAGCTGCAGAGTCACCACCATCCTATACTGAATAAACACTGAACCGATGAAGATGAAGTCTCCCCACCAACTGATATACACAGCAGAAGTTTACTTTTCCTTTAGATTTACTACAGCTAACGACCCAATTCACACCTGTTTATGAAGGCAGACAGAGTGTGACTCAGAGCATCTTGTCTTTGTCCAGTGTTACTCAGACATTTAGAATTCAATGCAGCTACATCCGCAGAAAGCTGCAGAAAGAGATAGGTGAGAAAAAGCAGACATAGGAAGTCCTCAGTGGACTTGTTGCTCTTTTCTTCACACAATTTCAAACACCAGCCCCCCCTCAGAACAATTATGAGATGTCGTTTTTGATAGATTTCCAGCGACGCGAAAAGGAAAGAAGATATAAATGCCAGATATAAAATGAAGTGCCTTAGTGATCTATGTGATTGCATGTCAGCGCCTCGGAAGGGCTTTTACGCTTAAATATGCAGTAGACAGAAGAGTTGTCGTCTATTTAATTACCTATTTGTGTTTTGTCAAGGGAAAGATATTCCCCCTTGGAGAAGAGAAAAAAACACAGATTCCACACAAAATAATCAATAAATTGTGGCAATTAAGCTGAAGCAATTATTGCTTATTCACTTTACGGGTATTCTGCCTATTAATGCCCACTTAAAGCACAGCACTTCATCTAAATGGAAAGACTCAGCCTTACCCACCACTAAAGTCATGTGGTGCAGGAACCAGGATATCGATACCTTGGGTTAGTCAGAATGTACTTTCCAGCTCAGACTGTAGGCATGATATATGGAATAGCCTCTTACACAGTTAAGATTTCCCTGCCTCCAAACCACACATGGGACGCATACGCCTTCCATGACCTTCAGCAGGGCGACTGGCCTGAAGATGAATGGGCAGATGGATGCTTTCACCTATATTGCCAATCCAATGTACAGTTCAGGTGTATGTAATGAATGGGGTCAGGTGAAGGATGGTTAGGAGAGTCAGTAGAGTTTAATGAATTCATTGTATTTTTATATAAAGTCATTCCTAAAATGGCTGCTCCAACATAAAGAATTTACACACTGAATATTGCCCTGAAATTGATGGCTTCTGTGGGAGTATGGCTATGAATTTATCATTAATTTTCCACTACATTTTTTACATTTTGACTTTGTTGCATTGCCCACAAGCCGATGGCATTAATCATCTGAGAAAGTACAGCATGGTGTGTTAAGTTTCTATGGATGTTTTTCCAGAGAACTTAAACAACATGTTAACATGTTCAACATGTCAGGATATGTCCCCACCCGTGTCCGTCAGGTTCCCATTTTGCCAGCAGATGTCGCTGGCTATCCTGTCTTCCTCCCTATTCCCAGTCCTAATGTGTTTGTTAAGTGGTTAATTACCCATACCTGTTCCTTGTTTAAACCTCATCACGTGGGTACATAAGTACATACAGCCCTGGTTCTCTGTCAGACAATGTAAGTGCTGTGTGTAAGTTCTGTGGGGGTCACTGGTGTCCTCTGTTAGTGTCCTTGGTTACTGGTTCCCCCAGTGTTTCCCTGTGTCTTGATTAGCCTCTCACTCTTATCTGCCCTGCCTTTCTTTGCTTCACCTCACGCGGCCCAATTTTTTCTATGTGATCATCAAAGTCTCTGTTGGTATCTAACAACCACATCATGGAACGTCCCTCCTTCCCCATGTCTTGTCATGACAGGTATTGTCACATGCCTGTAGTTGTACACCAGCAGTGAAATGAAATTGCCACTTGTCTAGTCGCATATGCAATAAACAAGGTAGAAGGATAACCAAATTAAAATAAGTATTAAAAACATAGAAATATATGTTACAAGAAAATATGGGAAAATATTAATAGAGCAGACTGCAGTTTTATCTTATTTTAATTTAATTGGTGGTTTGTTGATGCGAATGGCCTGGGGGTAGAAGCTTCTCTTCAGCCTCTCAGTCCCGGCCATAAGGCTCAGGAGGCACCTATCAGAGTGCAGTTTACACCATGGGTGGTGAGTGTCCCTGATAATGTACACTGTATCCTGCCCTGATCATCCGCTCCTTCCGTGTTCCAGGCCCCTCGGTAACCTCTTTGCCCTCCAGGGTCTATACTGGCAGGTGATGGGGGATCTGGTGATGCAAGACTCCTCAGAGGCTGCCCCACTCTGTAAGCAGCTCAAAGGGGAGTTTGCTGCCTTTACCCCAGCTTCCCCACCTGGTGAAATGGAGAAGATGGCGCAGAGCCTGCAGAAGCTGCTCCAATTTGGGATGGAGCAGGTTTCCCCCGAAGTACCCGTTCCATCTCCTGAGGTTCTGGTTCCCGACCCGGCGGTCCCTGTACCGCCCTCCATGATTCCCAACCCAGCAGTTCCTGCTTCGTCCCCTGTGGTTCTGGCCCCTGCCCCTGTCCCTGTGGTTCCTGCCCTCGAGGGTCCTGCGCCAGTCCTGGCGGTTGCTGCTTCATTCCTCACGGTTCCAGTCCCTGCTTTGCCCCCTGTGGTTCAGGTTCCTGCTCGGGGACCCGTGGTTCCCATGCCGGTAGTGGATGCTCAGCTCCAGAGGTTCCTGCGCCTCTGCCCAAGGTTCCTGCAGTGCCACCCCCGAGGTTCCTGCAGTGCCACCCCCGAGGTTCTGGCTGCGCCTGTGGTTCCTTTTACGGTGCCATCCAATGTTCCTGGCCCGGTGGCCCCTGTACCGCCCTCCGTGGTTCCTGGCCCAGTGGCCCTTCACCGCACTCTGTGGTTCCTGGCTCGGCGCCTCCTCCAGCGCCCTCCATGGTTCCTGGCCCGATGGCTCCTGCACTGCCTCCTGAGTCTCCGGTTCCCGAGGTTCCTGCTCCGGCGCCCGAGGCCCTTGCGCCCGAGGTTCCTGTTCCGGCGCCCGAGGCCCCCGTGGCCAAGGTTCCTGTCCTGGCGCCTGAGGCCCCTGCACCCGAGTCTGTGAGTTGTGCTTTCACCTGCCGCAGCTGCGGTGTCCTCTGTCCCTCCAGCAGTGTCCCCCTCACCATCGGTGCCTCATCGATCGCCTGTGGGTCCCCCGTCTGTGAGCTATGATACCCTCCTCCTCTCCACCACAGTTCCCTTCGCCTCCCTCCTCACCTTCTCCGCCAGCCCCTTCATCTTCTTCCTCGCCTTCTTTCACCTGTGGCGTCACCCTCAGCCCCAGTTCCGGCCTCACAGTTACCTGTGGCTCCGGCGGCCCCCGCCTTACATCCACGAGGGTCCCTCCAACTCCCCATTTCCCCACACTCTTGGCTTCCTTGCTCCCTGTGTTCACTCCCCGTCCTGCTCCACCTTTGTTCCTTTCTGGTCCCTTTGTGCCCCCTGTGTTTCCGCCTCATTCCTCTGTACCTTCTGGTCCCTTCGTGCCCCCTGTGTTTACTCCCCATCCCTCTGTGCCTTCATTCCCTGCTGGTCCCTTTGTTCCTCCTGTTGCTGTGCCCCCTGGTGTTGTTCTTCCATTGTCCCCTCCCTTGGTGTTTGGTTCCCGTCCTCGATGTCCCTCTTTGTTTCTGCGTTTATTCAATTGTTGTCTGGGTTCTTGTCCTGTTTGTCCTTTATGCAATTTCTGTTCCCTGTGCCCCGTTGATGTTTCTGTCTCCCTAGGTCCCGTCATGTCCCTGGTTGCATCACTTTGCTCCCCTTAGGCATACCTAGAGTGCGTGCCTTTGGGGGGGGGTCCTGTCCTGCCCCAATCGTCTGCTCCTTCCGTGTGCCACGCCCTCTTGTTAACCTCATGTGGAATCCTCATGTGATCAGCTGTTTCTTGTTGTCATCATTAATCCTATGTATTTAGTCCACTTTTCAGTTTGTTTCCCCAGTCTGGTCATTATATTGTCAACCTGCATTGTTGCCTGTTCATCTGTTTCTACTTTGATTAAACCCCGCATTTTCCCCGACTCCTGGTCGCTTCTGTCTGCGTTCCGGGCGCCTTCTAGCATGACACACTGCCCTGGACCTACATCGCTGGATGTACATTAGATCAGTGTTTCCCAAACCAGTCCTCGGGCAGTCCATGTTTTTGCTCCCTCCCATCTCCCAGCCAATCAGGAACACCAAATACCTGGTACAGGTGCGCTGGGAGCTAAGAGGAAGCAAAAATGTGGACTGTCCAGGTTCCTTGAGGACTGGGTTGGGAAACACTGCATTAGATGTCCTGCAGGGTGGATAGTTCTGTTCTGGTGATTGCCTCTGTGCACCTTATTGCCCTCTGCAGGGCTCTGTGGTCCTCAGAGTTGTAGTTGTTACACCAGATAGAGATGCTCCCAAAGAACACAGAGATCACAGAACTCTAGATTTACTTATTCATTTTAGTCAAGGGGGTTATTACAAGCAATTAAGGTTATAGAATTTTAAACAATAAAATTGTGCAAGAGTGAAAAAGGAGAAAAAACAACTTCTGGAGGTCCAAAGATTCTCTGTAGATGGAGAATTACTTTATTAGTTACTTTTATATTATATTAAGTATTTAGCTGTTATTTTAAAAAAATAATTCACTGCCTGTTAGCCAACCAGCAATGTGGCAGCTGCTCAGCTTTCGAAATCGAGTACTGGCTTTTTTGCAGTCTAGGGACAGAGACCCTTAGCAAAGAATGTGAACAATTACCTTGAATAAGCAATGAGGTGGAATGGAAAAACAGACATGACTCCAGCCTTGGGGAACATGTTTAATTTTGTCCTAGAAAAATGCCGGCCATCACAGGCCTCATCTGCAGCAAGCAGATAGGGGGAATGCTGTAATGTATTTGCAACTCACCAAACAGACACTGCCAGAATAAAATGCATTGCTGCATTGGAAACCAGCGTCAAGGTCACGGGGGGTTCTGTATGATTATGCAAGCAGGCGGCAGCCAAAGTGACCTTTCAGGCTAGTGTTTCGGCGAGGAGTGGCCTGGGGCCTACAGCTAACAGACATGACCCTCGTTAGCATAAGCTGCTTGTTATTGGTTATTTACAGAGTCAGCTGATTGGGTGAAGACAGGGCTGGAGGAGAAGCTGGGGAATGAGGTGGACAGCTAAGTCATACATTTACTTTGAATAAATTTGCCATTTTGGTTTTGATGGTTCAGTGTCATTTTAAGAGGGAGTTTCATTGTCATGTCATGTTGAAGTTTTTGTTCACTAAAACTGGTTACTGTCCCTAATTTCATGTGCCAGAGGTGCAGTCTCACATCTCCAAGGACTGTGATGTTGATTCCTCTGGAGAATTTGTGTGAGTTTGCATGTTCTTTACAGCATCTACACAGATTTTCTCCATATATTCCCTCCCAAAACTGTGCATTAAAGTGAACCAATGCCTCTTACTTGCGCATAGTGTGTGAGGTGGTGCTTTGTGATGGATTCGTGTTCTATCCAGTGCGCTTCCTGATTTAGAGGCAGCGCCTGTCATCTGCCAAACCGAGAAGTCGGTTCCTTGGGTCTCATCAATTATCAGACAGTTTACATGCTTTCTATTCAGGAGACCAGGAGCATTACCACAAACAAACCTATTCCTCCTCCTACTGGCTTTCTCGAGTCAATTAAATGAAATGTGGTCAAGCCGTGGCACATAAATCAAAGCAGCAATCATTGGACCTGCTGTCACCCAAATCATGACAGCAGGTGTGGTATAACGCTGGCTGTCCATGTATTCAGAGACACTGCCACACTGACATATCTCTGTCAATGTAACAAGTAAGGAAGTCATGCATTTATTTCAGCTTATCAGCATAAATATTTCTGCAACCCTCAGTCCCTCCGAGGTCTTTGTCTGCTATTGATCTTCTCCTTTTAGCCTTTGCTCTAAATTCCAGTGAGTGCTCCTCTAACTACCCCCTAGGACGTTTTTTTTTTTTTACAAAGTCCTGCCTCCAGAGCTCCTCTTTAATAACTTCTGATTCCCCTTCAGCTCTTGCAAGACTTAATTACAGATTATTCCAATTTTTCCACCATACTGTAATTTATTACCAATTGTGTCCCATGGGTATGTTGATACTGAGGATGACATTCTCTTCTGTGCTTGTAATTCTCTACTTGTTCCCTTTTGCCACTTGTATTTTGCAGCATAAGCTATCTGCAGGGATCTTTTTAACATGCTTTTATTTACTATGCCAATGTCGATGTTCTCCAAGTGACTCTTGTTCCTTCAACCATTACTTTAAGTGCAATTTATGCTTGTCCTTGTCAACTTTTTTATGTTGTATGGTGAATTACATTGTGCTTCTGTACACATAGCTAAATACTGTTCTAGATTAACTGAATATAAACATTGAAAATGCAGCCAGTCCACATATATATGCTCCCTACCAGTCTCTGTCATTAGAGATTTTGGGCCCCATGAAAGCATATCATGAAAGCCCCCAACCCAGACCAATATTATGTTCCAAAAAATTTTCAGGGAATTGTCCTAACTTACCTTAAACTCCTTTTAAGTAATGATGCACTGATCCCACTTTTTCTGTCCCGATACCAATACCGATACCTGCGCTGTGGGTATCGGCCGATACTGAGTACCTATCCAATACCAGTGTTTAATAAGCTGCTGCCTATTGCCTCACTGCGTGGAAGAGACTGTGATCATTCTTTTACATATAAGGCAACATCAGACTTAACGGAAACCTTGTATACATGCATGTGATACATTTATCATGTGTGACTGTAAAGGCAACCTTGGTTTATAATTCTAAGTCGAATCGACGCCGTAAGTACGACGTAGCTGTGGACCCTGTCATGGTCTGTCATGCACCTCTCCTGAAATGTATTTATACTTTGCAGCGACCCAGACCACCAGAGGTGTGACTGGTCTGCTTGGTAATGTTTGTTTTTTTATAATGAAGACAAAATACACCCATCTGTACTTATATTTGCAATTGAACCTGAAGCATTAGTTATATCTAACATTAAATAACGAAACTTATTTAATGTTTGATATAAATAATGCTTCGGTTGCATTTTCTCTCGCTTGTCCATAATTTGCGCTAAAGTTTGTTTTTGCGGTCTTTCTCTGCTAGCATTAGCAAATTCCATGTACTTTGCACTATGGTGCGTCGTTTGATCAAATTGCTGTGTTAATTCAGAGGCGTGCTGTTCCTTCCTCCTCTTCACACTTTAGCGTAACAGACCTTACAGTCTGAAAAAATACCGCAGCTTTGAGTTTTAGCGTAATGTTGCAATTAAGTGGTCCTTGGTATCGGGCAATTTTTACGAGTACGAGTATCAGTGTATGAGTGTAGTATCAGCCCGATACCCAATGCCGGTATCGGTGCATCCCTATTTTTAAGGTACATAAATGGACTCTGAGGAACATCCCCAAGGTATAAAGAACATTACACATACAGGGTACAACTGGCAGACCCTTGAGGGTACAACCCCAGTGAAAAGCAAAAATACAAAAGTGCAAAATGTGTTGCTCAGCAAAAGTTATCATGGGGACCCTCACCCCCATGCTCGGCAAAATATACCATGGGGGACTCCACAGTCCAGGACCTGGCAGTCCTGCCGTGTGCGAGGCTACAGTGTTACTACTAAGCAACCAAGGTGCCCCCTGTTTTGGCTACAGGGAAAATGAATAATGAGACAGACCTGTACCTATTAGACCATGATAATTAGAGAGTAAATTAATACTGAATAAGTCGAAAGGACAAAGTATTAAGTTGGAGTGAGAGGGCAGTTTATTTGCCCTTTGTGGTCAACGAACACTTAAACATTTAAATCTGTTATTTTACAAGGGATAGCATGTCTGGTATGCACAGTTTCCAACAGGAGGCATTGGTGGGGGGTGGGTTGTCAGGGTTACTTGAGTGGCAACAGATGGTTGCACCCTGGTGGGGGAAAAAAGATCAAGACATGGAGTCAACCGATCAATCAAGACTGTGCATAAAAAATATATTCTAGGGAATAAAACTCTTTTGTGGTGTGAAATTGAGTTTTTTAAAAAAAGAAGCTTTTTAAGGTGACCTTCTAGACCTAATAATTCAAGGGAGAGAGCAATGTTAGCCCATGGGGACGAGCTTTGAACCCCAAAGATGTGGTCACTTTAAACATTAACACTCTAATATGCCAGGGCACACGATGGAGAATAGCCTGCTGAGCCTATAGCACCCAGCATGGCACTCTGTAGGTCTATCTGCACAAGGAGTGCAGTGAAAGACCCTATTCTGCTGATAGCAGGCCTGTGGATCAATCACAGACTGCAGGCCTTGTATTCCAGTGTCCTCAAGCCTGACATTGATTCAGCTAGTCTTCACTTCATATCATCTCCTGACTTTTCCCCACTTTCGACAGCACATCCAAGCTACTTTCCTGACTTAGTTACCTCACACACAGGAGAAGTAACCAGCTTCACCGCCACCTAAAAGCTGGAATTGTGTATTCTGTAAGTGCCCCCAAAAAACACACGTTAGGGAACATATTCCTGTCATCATACCTAAAGCTATACCCTTGGTCCTAAATGCTGCAGGACCAATACCTGCATTTATGTTTAAGATTAATATATTTAATTGCAATTTAATTGCAAAATTTCAATGAAAAAATTTCACTGATTCACATGACATGAGAAATGTAACGTCGTGACAAGTAAAATGCAATTTTGAGATTAAACACCACAATTTGTTTGTACATTGTAAATGGCATTCATAAAAACATATATTATAGTTTTGCCAGAGAACAAAATGTACCGTTCCTATTAAATGTGAGAATTAAATTAAACTGAAGTATTAATCATTTGTCAAAGACAGCCATGAGGTACGCACTAACGAGGTGAGCTAATCCGCCTCTCTTTAGCGAGCTCTTTGCTGTATCTCCTCCGAGGCTGTAAGCGTGGCTGGCTTCGCTGTTGCCTGTAGCCACTCATAAGTCAAATAATTACTGTCTGTTCCTCTGAGGGTTGGGGATTTTTTTCCATTAAAATAGTCTGTTACTCTCATTAACCCACTTCCAAAATGTGCAACTTTAGGCGATTTACATATCCATATCCAAACTCGTTTACGGAGACGTATGAAGGGAAGGGCGCCCTGTTTCTGCAGGCCCAGAGTGGGAGCGCTCTGGTAAGCTTTCATTCACGTCGTTCATGCCGAGAATTAGCTAATGTGCTGCTCTGCGGCTAAGCGGCTCGTAACTTGGTGGTTGGTGGAACTCTGGAGGAGGAGCAGGGAGTGCAATGGCCAGCAAGCACAGACAAGCACTATGACGTGCTCATGATGTCATCCTGCAGTAGGATCCTATCCCGTATGAAGCCCATTAAACTTAACATTAACTGTTCAGTTGCCATACAGCGAATTTATTGCTTTAGGAATTGAATTTTGCAGAATTAGCATATATATCCACACCTGGTCACCAGAACCCCATGCAGCCTTCAACTTTACCTATCTGTGCACCCAGAACCCTGCTCAGATCCCTCAGATGTTCTCCTGTGCTTCCTAGCATTTTACTGCCAATTTGTTGGAGGCTAAGCATAGATTATGGGTAGTTAACCCATAAAGTTTCTGTTAAAAATAAATAAAATGCAAATATATTTTGGGGGCAGTGGTCCAGTGTTTAGCACACTTCTGAGACCACATTTCAAGTCTCCACCATGCCTCCGTGTGTGGAGTTTGCTTGTTCTCCCCGTGTCATCATGGAGTTTCCCCTGGCTACTCTGCCCCCCCTTAGTCCTCAAACATGCTGAGGTTAACTGGAGTTACTAAATTGCCCATAGGTGTAATATGTGAGTGAATTGCAACAGCAATAGAATATTAAGAAAGTGATGTTAAAGAAACAATATGTAAAATTTCACTGTACATCTGTGCAGTGAAAAGCTTTAAAGGGGTAAGTAAACTTATTACATATGTAGGAGCATATTTTTCCATCCGATTAGCTATGAGATCATTCATAATGTAGATCACTAAGCATCTTAACTAAGCATCAAATGTTGCCATAAGAAGACATGGTGCTACAGTACTGGAAGAAGACTTCCGTGCCTCCAATTTTTCCCATTTTCTCCACTTTTTTTCACTTTCAGAGTAGTGAAACACATAATTTAGTTAAGTTTTGTCGGTTAAAGAATTCCTTTTCTCTTGTAAGGGAAGGAAATTGTCAGGATAAATCCATCTTGTCCTCTTCCATCTGTTGTTTTCTCATTTGGCCAGCAGGTGTCGCTGGCCATCCCATTAATTCTTCAGTGTTTTGGCACCTTTCTTAGTTCCCATTCTTTCTCTTTTTTGTCTTTTTTGCCTGGGCTGCCACATGACTGAATGGGCTAAGCGGGCAGCCAGTAACCAGACATCTACCTCTGGATTCTGTTTTTGTCTAACTTTGTTAATTATGTTTTCTTGTGTTTCTACATGGATCCTGTTTTTGTACATTTGTTACTTGTCTGTTGCTACCTAGTTTTGTAATCATGTCCTGCTTCACCTTGGTTTACTTCGTGTTACCTTCCTGCCTGTGTTTAAGGCCACTCAAGGTCCCTTCATTCCTGGTTTACTTTTGGGTTTAGTTTATTATAAAATTCCCCTTCATCACTCAGAGCTGTCATGCTGAATCATGACAGGAATTCATCCTGCTTCATCTTTTTGTTCCTCTTGCTACCTTTCATAAAGTTACTTACCCACTTTTTCAGCAAGGTGAAAGTGTCAGACTAGGACACATTGACTGTACTGTTGTTGTAGTAAGTTATATAATAGTTAAATATCAAACTAATAGATATGAAGTCAAAAGAATATCAAACCAACATGGATATACAGTGGTACCTCAGTTCTCTAACTCATTAGAACTCAAATATATATTAGGGATATAACGATACACTCAACTCACGATTCGATATGATTCATAGTTCACGATACGATTTTCTCACAATTTTTTAACAGAATGAGCTACAGACAAATTTATTCAAAAATATTCCTTCATTTATCTTTCTAAACTGTGCAAAATGTGTCTTCTTGACAGTGCAACTGAAAGTGAATAAAATACTGTTTAAAAAAATCCCAAATCAAAATAAGTATAAAAATAATCTTCAAATAAATAAACTAAGGCGTGCATGTGCAGCTTTTTAGTGTGGTTTGCCCTTTTAATAATATTCGCTGTTTTCCACATCTGCCGGTTTAAATCGTCATACATTTACATCAATTATTAACCGATTCGCGATTCATTGTTACATATATATATATATATATCTGCCGGTTTAAATCGTCATACATTTACATCAATTATTAACCGATTCACGATTCATTGTTACATATATATATATATACACACACACACACACACACACACACACAGTACCAGTCAAATGTTTAGACACACCTAGCTATAGATAGATTTATTTATACTATTCTATACATTTACTATACATTTTAGAATAATTATGAAGACATTGAAAGTATAAAATGAGTTGGCACTGACCAAAAAATGTATGTTGTCTGGGGGAAGGTGAGGGACAGTTCTGTGGGTTGGGACACAGAAGATTCAAATTCTGTGGTTAGAAGAGTGATGCCACTATTGGGCCTCTAACCTCAATTCCTCCAGGTCTGGTTGACCTTACTTTTCCTACGTGCCACTTTCATGAGGTGGCCTCCTGCGATGCTTTTCCAGCTGTCCTGAAGGAGGTTCCACATATGCTGAGCACCCATTGGCTGATTTTCCTTCACTCTCTGGTCAAACTCCTCTGAAACCATTTCTGCTGTGTTTAGGTCAGATGATCAGGTCAGGTGACACACTATCGCTCTCTTTTGTAGGCTGCTTGGCATGTCCAAACTTTTGGCTGATATTGTACATCCATTTTGATCTATGACCTGTCTGTCTAAATGGAATCCCGTAGTGACAGTATACTGTATAATATATAATGTATGCTTTGCATCCTATTTTGGATGGATCATATATGGGCCTGTACGTTTGCAAGGCATTGCACCAGTTTCCACATGCTTTCCCAGTAAACTTGTTAGCCTCTGTGTTGATTCATTACAGTTTGCCTTTCTCCCCTTCAAGTTATTGGCTGTTTGTGCTATAGTGGGTTACACTAAGCTGTAGCTTAAAAAATCTTTGAGCACGTTAGACATCATTGATGAGAATTGTTGATTCAGCAATCTTTCTCATTTATAGAAATTAAGTCAGGATTGCATTTTATTATTGAGGAATATTTTTTAGGATTGTGCTCTTCCATCCTAAAATGGATCACATTTGCATTTTCCATCAATCAAATGTTTTATTTACATATTTTGTGAAAATAGAAAGCTAGTTATTTTAAATTTTCTGCTGTGCCATTGCAGTCTGCATCAATATGTAAAATTTCAGTCTGCTTTACTGAGTCCCACTGGTTCACTACTAATATAAGCTCATCTTCTATTCAGCTGCTTAAGCAAAAAAACTGTTTTTAAAGAGCTCTCTACACATACACATGGTTGGAAAAATTTGGTGCGCTTAAATATAATGGGGAAGATGAACTGGCACAGTTCAGTTCCAGTCTAAGAAGGATCATTCTGCTGGTATTTTGGCCATAACTAATTTGTTTCTTTTAAACTATTTGTTGTTAGTTTGATAAGGGGTATCTGATTATGACATGATTACCTACAACAGAGTCCTGCATGGGTCCACTTTTGGAGACCCACCCGCACAGTACAGCACCACACCTGCCCGTGCACCCGTGATTATTTAAGTTAAATCCACACCCGCCCAGGCCCGTTAACATTCCACCCGTTACCCGCCCATACCCGTGATAAAATACACACAATTATTTTTTCTATGCACCTCTCAACGTGACAAGCGCTAGGCCTACATGAATTTTGAATTGAAACGAAAAAGTCTGTTTAACACAAAATCAAATCAGATAGATCTAAGCTATCCATACTGTGACGACCGTGAAAGAGAGAAAACGACGACATGCTTCAGCAAGGATTCAGACGTTATGTGAATGTTTGTCGAGGTGGTGAAGACACTGTGATGATGACAATTTGTACGATAGTCTAATACATAGATATTTTTGCTTATATGTTATTTTTGCAGGCTACAATACGGTTTTGATTGACCTGCTACCCGCAAGTGTGTAATGAATTACCCGCCCGTAAAATTCCAGAACATTAAAATCCACCCGTTTCAGCAACTATCTGTGGGTACCTGACCCGGTGCAGGACTCTGACCTACAAGTTCATTTGTTCAACCAGTGGTATTATATATGTGGTTCCATTTGATGTGTGTGATATTTTCCTCTCTCGCTTTCAGGGGACACTACGCAGAAGATGAAATCTGCACAGTATCCAACCCCAGCAGAGTTGGATGCATATGCTAAGAAAGTCGCCAACAGCCCCTTGACAATAAAGATCTTTCCCAATAGTGTAAAAGTTCCCCAGAAGAAGCATGTCCGGCGTACAGTCAACGGGCTTGACACTTCCAGTCAACGCTACTGCCCCTATCCATCTCAGGTCAGTACCAAGGCAGGCCTGCTTGCTGTCGTCAAGGTTCCACTAAAAGGCTTCCTTAAAGAGCCAGATAGGAGTCAGGCCCGGCTGTTTCCCGGTGTTGCCATGAATTGTCACGCTGGACCTTATATCTCTCAGAGCACTTTAAACCTTCCTCGGATTGTCCAAAACCTGCAGGGTGCTTTACGGCCCCAGCACCCTCCCCAGCAGCAAAACTTGCCCCAGCCACAGGCATTGACCCAGCAGAAGCAGCAGGGCCACAACTGTCTCCAGACCATTCAGCAACAACAAGCAGTGCCAGAAGAATTGAGGCACCTTCCAGGTTTAGTCCAGCCCCCAAACCTGCAGGATCCCCAGGCCTTACCCCTGGTACAAGCTCTCCCCCACGCACCAAGCTTGCATTCTCCACTATCCAACATGATGCTGCCACATCTACAGCAGCAACCACAGTCAGGGCTACACGGGGCTAGGAAGGCAGCTGGTGGTGAAGCCCCGCCAAATGTGACCATGTCTACCTCTACCATCCCGCTGTCCATGGTTGCAGGACTGCATCACAACCGGTCGGCCAACCTGACTAGTGTTGTGCATCAGATTAACCAGTTCTGCCAGACGCGGGTAGGAATAAGCTCTACCTCCATGTGCGAGGGCCAGATAGCCAACCCTAGCCCCATCAACCGCAACCTGCTCATTAGTGCCACCTCCCGAGTATTGCCACAATGCCCGGTCCCCTGCATCCTAGACCCCCCAGAAAAGGCTACCACCAGCACCGTGCCTGGAGATGTCATCCCGACACTGGACATGGCTACCGTGAACCGTATGCCCATATTTCACAGTGAAGGCAAAGCACAGCCACATCACCACTGGAACCAGCGGCAGGTTGCATACCTGCACATCTCCGAATCTGGGCACCCGTGCAAGCCTCTTTCACAGGATGCCTCAGGGGCACCTGCCTTTTCTGCAAAGGCTGCAGGTTACCCCTTAGATGTTTGCCTGAGCCAGCCCTTCAATTTGAAAGCTCCTGGGGACAAACCCAACACGTCACCTCCTGTAAATGGCTTGCCAGGGGCCATGTCCTACCCTAATGGACACTACTTTCAGCCGTTGTGGAATAGTATTCTCCCAACCCCAAATCGTGATAGCTTGGGCTCTCAGGATCTGGCCTTACCTTTCCATGGGGGCCTTGCTCCTCTGTCAGAGGCTTCTGTAGACTGCCCCCTAGTGGCAAGCCACAGAGCTGAAGCCAGTTCTGGCCATGCTAATACAATGCAAACTATGGAGTACGTGGGCAGGAATTTCCAAGCACCCTGCTTCCAAGAGCATAGCTTAAATATAATGGGGAAGATGAACAGGTCTGCTGTAAGCAGAGGCGCAGAGCTCAGCAACAGCAGAAATGCTCACATGCAGCATCCAGGGTACAGATAAACTATAGCCGTGTCTCTATAATTACCCATCTCTTCAAGTCTCACAAATTAAGCAAACAAAATAAAGCTTAAATTGATAGCGGTCTTAAAGGTCATATTCAATCTCAGTGTTTGTTAACTTGCAAGTGATCAATTGACTATTGCTTTAATATATACCTGTGCTGACCCAGACCACCAATAGTTACATTTTATTCATGTTTGCAAAATGTTTTATTCTGTATTTTTTCCCCTCATTTATTGTCTTAGATTTTTCTTTTAGAATGGATATCAGCTGAAATCCTATTTTTGTGTTAATTATTTTCTTTAATTTATTGAAATGCCTGTTGTACTTGAGGATAAAATAGTTGTGAAACATCAAATCTAATTAATGACTTGATCAGTTGTTTACAATGTCAGCACAAGATGGTGGGGGAGAAGCAAAAATATTATTAACTGTGTAAGCTATTAGTGTCTGTATGTCTTTGTTTACCTCTTGCTAACAGTTAAGGCAAAAACATGTTTTTCTGCATTTCCAGTAATAGTTTCGATAAGTGAAAATGGAAATAACCCATTCGGAACATTTTTTGGTTATACCGTACCATGTTTATCCAAATCTGTGTAAATGATCAGGGGTGAGTTTCCCAAAGCCGCCTTAACGCTATGTCATTTGTAAGTTCTGTCTTTTAACATAGAACTTACGAACAACGTAGCGTTAAGGCGGCTTCGGGAAGCTCAACCCATGGCAGACCTTTGTATGTGTCATTTTTGTTTATATACTACCAGCTGCTCAAGTTATATTTTATATTCCAAACGGCTTTTGCTAAACTGATGACCTAACTTGGGTAAAACCCATTAAATAACTGAATTTTCTTCTGTTCAAACTTAAAGTATTTCGGTCACTGTTAGGAGCTGTTTGCCACATTCAGAATGATAAATTATGTGTATTTGCACATTCATAACATCTGAATATTACAGAAGCTAAATTTCACTTTGTACCACCTGCCTATATCTGCATCAGTGTCAGTCACGCAGTTGTGAACTAAGGCATTATGATAGTTCAAGTCTGAACTCCTGCCACTTTATATGGTTGCTAAGTTCCAAACAAGCCTTTTTTTTGCTCATTTCCTGGCTTGAAAAGGTGGTGAATAATTCCTGAATTTTTCATCTAATTGCAAATGGAAATTTGGTGATTATGACTGAGAAATACTCCCAATTGCACTAAGGTGTCTTACCTCTGTTTTTTTTGCACCATCATCTGATTGGCCTCCGAGGCCTTGAGAATTTGCTGCCTGTGCAGTCTCAAGCATTGTGTCAGAGGAAAGATCTCATCAGCTTGTCACCACTGTCCACATACTGTCATGTCACGCTTCCTTTGGTTTGAGCAGCTTTTCTGAGTCACTCACCTTTTTCCATGTGAAGTTTAAATTTATAATTTGTGCAGAATTACCTGTTAGAGTAATGAACCCCAAGGGGAAAATTAAGGATTAGACACTACAGGAGCAGAGAGGGTTGTTTTTCTTTACTTCTCAGTGAGGATTGTTGTGTTCTAATCAGACTGATATCCAAACCTGGTTTATGAATCGACTGAAGCTGCTGTCAGGTATTATAACTGATCCAAGGGAAGCAAAACCTACAGCCGCTTGAGATGGTCAGCTGGGATTAATTCAGGGTCCTGCTTACTCTGACCTTTAGGTGCCTGAGGATGAAGTTCAAGTGGCACTTTTGGTGTGTTGATTTTTTTTTCTCCTTTTAATACTCAGAAGGTAGCACCTTTTGCCCTTTGGTTAATGTAGCTGAATTAAAGAAACATAAGATTATAGTGGAATTGGGTGGCTTTTGCTTTAACCTTCCTCTTCATCCCTTTTACGTCACAAAAATATTTTAGGAAAAAAGTAATGAGATGGATTTTAATTTGTATTTTATCTAACATTCCTTTAGCTAGAAGATCGTTAGGAAAAAATAGAAATGAAGGACTTTATGAAACGACAATTGATCACTTGCAAGTGTACCAATAAAAATTCTTGTTCGATCTGATTATTGCCTGTTGGTTTGAGTTTGAGTGGCGCTTATGTGTGGCTGTTTGCCTCCCTCCCTGTAGACCTATACAATGCCTTAAGTATTTACATTTTGGACAAGCATGACAAATGATTACAATGATCATGTTTGCAGACTGAGTCATATGTTATATTAATTTACAGTGTTAAATGGAACTGTCAAAGCATTAATATGTTTAGCTACATATGGTATGGTAGGTATGAGTAGGACTGGGCTGTAACATTTTTTTTGATGTTTCAAATCAACCTTACTTTTTTCTACTCTAGTTAATGTTAAACATTGTGCTTTTAATTTTCAGAAATGAGAGGATTCAGGGTTTTTTATGTGGTCTCTAGGGCTGATTTATACTAGGCGTAAATGGTGACAGTGGCAGCGGAATTCTGGAATCCTATCAGTTTAGCCTCACAGGTTTTCCGCTCCTCATGTGAAACATCATTTCAACACTGCTAACTGTGGCAGGCAAGCCATGCTCAGTCAGAGTTAGCCTTATCTTAACCAGATGTTGCTTGGGAAATAGCATGTCTAATTTATAACTTCAGGACAATTAGGCACTGGCTTTTAAATACCCATAGGTGTATGATTTATATAACCATTATACATATACCAATACTGGTGGGGACACCAGTACAGTTAGATGTGCTGTCTCAAGGTGTGTTCTGTCAGTTTAACTTGCTTCTTGGCTTAGTACTGTTATTATTATTATTATTATTATTATTATTATTTTACATAAGACAAGCAGGTAAATCCATCAATTTGCTCAAATCATAAGCTTTCAAGCATGTTATTCTATCCGTCCTCTGCTAGTTTCAGTTGTGGTACAGTCCACGGGCGGGGAGCTTTTGTTAGGCTTGCCACTTTTTATAAATGTGAAGTGCCTCCTCTTGACTGAATATAGAAATCTTGTATTTTTTTCCTTCCTGTGCATGTGTGTGCACATGCAGACATACATGTATATATGTGCCCTCTAACACACACAGCAATGGCGTGTGCATCCTCTAGGGCCAAACTACTTGACTACTGATGCTGTTTGAACAGTTTCTAGTGTGTTACGGGTAAAATATGCTTGGAGTGTGAGTTGCAGCTTCATTTATGAGTGATTATTAAAATAATATATTACTATTGCTGTTTTTGTATAATGTTTTGGAAAGGAACTAAATTGACTGTAAAATATATTAGGCGTGAAAGCTAAATTTGTTTTTCCACTAGATTTGGATGGAAATTGTGAATGGATCCTATATACTGAAATTCTAAACTGAATCTGTAAAAGAGAGCACTGCCACCCAACCCGCACCCTGCCCCCCCCCCCCCCCCCCATTATTTTGAAGTAACATTAGAATTAAACATTTTAAGAAAAACCAATAAATATTTGTTGAGGACATGAGCACCTAATATGTTGAATAAGGTGAAGAAGTCAATGGGCCTTTTATCTTCAAACTTGGATATGGTCAGTGGCTTTCCTGTTAGTGCTTATTGGCCGTTTTGCTTCGGCAGTTCTCTTAGGTCTTTTTGTCATTTCTCAAATGTGCAATTGCATTTTTCCAAGTGCGCTGTCATTTCAATGTTTGAAAAATTTTTGTGGCACTTTGACTGAAAACTTGAAAGAGAAAATTGAAAAGCAATTGTCAGAGACTACTTTCCTATCATTCTTAATTCTAGTGTACAATCTGCTTTTACAGTACAACCACTGACGTACTGATAGTTGGCAAGAACAAGCATGTGCTGAGATATACCATTTTGATGAGAAATCAGTCTTTATTGGGCTTCAGAGGTGTCCTGTGGGCGAGCATTCTTACATCATTAATTCCCATGATTTTCCTTTTATTTCTTGAGAAATGAAGTATATTGCACAAACATTCCCCTTTAACCAAAATAAAGTCTGATTTGCATTTCTAAAATGTGACCCTGGCTCTTTCTCTGCTTGTTCTTTCAGAATGATTACTTGAGTTTGACTGAGAAACCAGAACCACCACACACACGCACGCACACTAGCGATCAGAATTAGAGAATGAGTAACATTTTCATAATTAATAAAGTCACTGCTAATTCGAAGTCATCTCAGCATGAATAGGAGAGACGTATTTTAATCGTATTTGATCAGTGAAAACTATCCCACATCACAAAATAAGTTATAAACAAATTCAAATTTAGAGAACTGTTACAATTTTTGCAGAAGAATCCTACAAATGAATTTTGTCTTTCTGACCATTACGACTGCAAAATTTAGCAGGAAGTGTAGAGGTCCTTGCTCTCAAAAACCACGGCACATCTACACCCATAGGACGTAACTAATATCTTGCTCAGGTCTGGTTTGATTTTGATTTTGTTCTATTCTTTCAGTTTCTTCTGCAATTCTTAAATGTTACTTTGTGGCCAGTTACCTTCCCGAGACTGGATAGAGTTCAGGACTCTGGCCTGACCATTCATTCATTCATTTTCCAACCCGCTTTATCCTATTGGGTCGTGGGGGGTCTGGAGCCTATCCCGGAAGCAATGGGCACGAGGCAGGGAACAACCCTGGACAGGGGGCCAGCCCATCGCAGGGCACACTCACACACCAGTCACTCACACATGCGGGCAATTTATTAACTCCAATTAACCTCAGCATGTCTTTGGACTGTGGGGGAAACCGGAGTACCTGGAGGAAACCCCACGACGACACGGGGAGAACATACAAACTCCACACACATGTAACCCAGGCAGAGACTCGAACCCAGGTCCCAGAGGTGTGAGGCAACAGTGCTAAGCACTGCACCACCATATCGCCCCCTCTGGCCTGACCATTTCATCACTTTTTGATGTTCTCATCTTTAAGGAATTGTTTTGCCTATTTTGCAGTATGCAAAGGGCATCGTGTTCCATAAAAATGACTGGCTGATTGAGTTGCAGTTGCAGAGAACTTCCCCCTTTAGGTGTTGTTCCCCAGATCAATGCCAAACATAATGTTTCCCCTCTAAATCAAATAAGTTAAACTTGTTTTCATCACTGAAATGAACTTTAGACCAGTTTTCAGTGTTCATTAGCAAAGGCTAGTCTCGCCTTTTTTTTTTTTTTCTTCTTGCTGATGACAGGCTGGATCACTTCAGACAAGACACTTTATGTTCGTTGGATAAATTTGTGCCCTGTCCAGCACTGAATTGGAGAGCAATTCCAGCTGCAATGTTGAACTGATTTCCCACAGACCCTCCCTGTTATGCTATTCTCTTGCACACTTATCTTACAGTACATGGAGAGCTGGCCCTTTTTTCAAGACTTGGATGACTGACTTTCTTTGTACAGCTTCAATACTTTAGAAATGATGCTCTTGGAATAACCAGCTCCTTTTGCAACAGCTAGGAGGGTAATTTCATGAGCATTCATCTGAACAACCTGACGTCATAGGTTGTCAGTCACCTTGGGCCCGCTCCCCATCATGCAAAATGTTGCCAAATAAATTGGGGTTGATATTTCAAGAAACTGCCAGACTAGAACCAAAACCTGTCAGGTATAACAAATCATTTTCTAATTTTGATCACAGACCTTCTTTAAATTCAGGTAAGTATTGACTTCGTAAATTACAAAAATTTTACTCGGTATTGACCAGTATTTATTAATAATGAAGATATTGGCATTGGTCCGACGTGTTAATTTAAACGTTATCAATATTTAAAGTAAGCAGCACCAGTGCTAAAGACACAACTACTGAAATAAGGGAGATGATTACATTGGACAATCATTTTCCATGATGGAGGACAAGGGATCTCACCACTTAGAAGAGGTCTGAAAGTACCCCTCTGCGACTTATTTGTAATTCATTTGTAATCTTGTATTTTGTTTCACGCGATTACATAAACAAAATAATGTCATTCCGCTAATCTGTGCCGGCAACCCCCCCTCCCATCAGGCAGCGCTTTCCTTAATGTTTGAATTTTTTTTTCTGTACAGTTCAGTAGTTGGGTTTTTGACAATTTTACACTGGTGTGTGCTCGCTGTTTAGTATAAACTGAGATTCTGCTTTTTTTCCCCCTCAATAGTGTAATTAAATTCCCATAGTAATGTGATTTTTTTTTCCAGTTAAGGGTTTAATTTAGGTTATCAAAATAATCAAATGATTGATCAAATAGTGATAGAAATGAAAGATTTCCTGATGCATAAAATCATTCCCTCAATAACTGTAATCGAATCAAATCATCTAGGGCCTGTGATTTACACCTTTGAAGTTGGTGAATTCCTACTGAGAGTGGTCCAAGGAGTGATGAAGCATGAACCACCGACAGAGTGCTGGGCGGCCAGGACCCATCGATGCAGGATTTGAACGAAGACTATCATGTCTGGTGTAAACCTACAAAAGGGCTGCTGTGACACAAGTGGTAGATCATTTTGATGATGATGATCATGGGAGTAATGTGTGGGGCTACGTAACCACAGGCCAGTCAGACTGCTGTAAAACATGGTTTTGTTGCTGTAGCCAATGATTCACCATCCAGCAAGGCTAGGTGCTGTTGGAATGACAGCATTGTCCTGTCATTTGGTCCAGCCAACTAATCCATACTTATCCCACACTCCGCAGCTTGTACAATTTGTAGTACTAGAAATGGATCACCTGGAAATGTGAAAGTTAATAAATGTATTTTTACCTAAATGCTCAATTTTTTTTTGACAATAGGTTTGACAATATACTTAATCATTTATTTCATGTTCCATTTATATGACAATTTTCAGAATCTCACAACACCAATTAGGAAATTGCTTATATTTGGTAGTATGTGTTTTAATGTCCATGTTTGAAAATGTTATGTTTTTTATATTATTTATGTTTAATTTTTTCTTTGTATTCTATTAATTTCTCATTTGCACTATGACCAATAGTGTCTGTTACATACACTTATGGTAAATACAGAAGTCTGGAGGAGGCACAGGGAGTTTTTATTTTTTGTGTGCAGGATGTACATGTAACTTCTTTTTATTTAACTGATGCTTTTATCAAAAATGGATTACAGAGAGAGGGGAGAGGTACAATCTCTCATTTCTAGGTTCTGGTACAACCTAATATATTCAAGTCTTTTCCTGGACCATTTTACTGGGGCCCAAGGTATTTTTTATTACACTTCTACAAACCCCATACGCCAAGCATTTTGAAAATAATATTTGCAGGCACTCCCGCAACCCACATATAATTACTGTATCAACAAACATACACACATACATCTACCATAACTGCATAACTTACAGAGTACTCCAGCCATTTAAAACTCTCAAGCCATTTTTTTCTTAACCCTCTCAAGGCAGGCGTTGCTGATTTGCAACAGTTAAAAACTAACTACCTTATTACCCCACATACATAT
>JAODJU010000036.1:16920709-16938601 GCA_026776725.1 Gnathonemus echidnorhynchus
TTATCGGTTCAGTGGAGCGTCATGACAGAGGGAGAGTGCCCCAGAAAACGAAAATATAAAACGCATTTCACTTCAGAGTGCAAACTCCAAACAATTTGATGCAAATTACAGGAAGATAATTGGACAAATAAAAAATGATATAACTGGAAATTAAAAGTCAGATATTTTAATACTCCTCTTATAATTTCTTCTTATGTTAAAGAATCACATGTGGAACTATGCTGGAGAAAATGTGGGAAAATAGGAGATCACACACACAACTTTTGGGATTGCCCAATAATCCAAGGATTTTGGATGAGAATTAAAGAAGAAATTAAAAAAATTCTAAAAATGAATATTCCTTTAGATCCACTGATATTCATCCTGGATGCAATACCTAAAGAAACATATAATATAGACCAAAGATACATCTTAAGGATACTTTTACTGATTGCCAAGAAAATGATAACTGTAAACTGGAAGGAAACAAAATCACCATCCATAACTCAGTGGGTACAGAGGCTGAAAAATATATATACAATGGAGAGAATGACTGCAAGTCTACAACTGAAAATGGATACTTTTGAACAAAGGTGGAATTGAGTAACTTGATATTTATGTGATTGATTAAGAAACATGGGCTATTGTAACAAATCCATTACCATAATAGAATATTAAAAATGTTTTTGCCCCATTAAGATGGAAAATGTACAAACTTCCTTTTTGGTATGATTATCTGGCACTGACATTTTATTTAACTCAAATGTTTTAACTTGTATCTTTTAACTTGTATCTTTATTTAAGTGGTCCAATGGCGATGAATGGTTAGTTATATGGAAATATGAAAAGAAAAAAACAAAAAGTTAAAAAAAAAAAAAAAAGTGTGTAACCACCCCAGGTAATTGGGCCCAAAGCCAAACTTACCCAATAAAAGAGGAAGCGGTGATCTACCCGGTCGAAAGCTTTCTCCTGGTCCAAGCTGACCAGCAGGAGAGGGAGGTTCCTGTCCTCCACCCAGGCGATGACGTCGCGAATGAGATGGAGATTCCACGTCGCCGATCGACCTGGTACTCCACACGTCTGGTCGCTGTGAACCAGATGAGCCATGGCCTTCTTCAGGCGTTCGGTAAGGGTCTTTGCGATAAGCTTTGTGTCTACACAAAGCATGGTCAGGGGCCTCCAGATGCCAAGGTTGGCCCGATCGCCCTTCTTGTGCAACAAAGAAAGGACCCCTGACCTCATGCTCCTAGTGAGCAAACCCTGGCGCTGAACATCCTCTACAACCTGCAGTAATTCCGGCCCGAGGACATCCCAAAAAGTGGAATAAAATTCCACCGGGAGCCCATGAAGGCCCGGTACCTTGCGGCGGTTCATCTTGCCAAGCACTGCGGTCAGCTCGGCCAAGGTGATGGGGGCTTCTAAGCTGTCCCGAATGTCACTGGGAAGACAAGATGAGATGTTATCTAGGAAACACTCCCCTGCAACCGGGTCCGTGTCCTTAACCTTAAAAAGATCACAATAAAACAATTTACCTTTAATTACAATTTAAAGCATGTCTGATGTTGTTGTTGCCATTTGAGGCGCGGAGAGAGATAAAAGTCCTCTCCACCCGGGCTTCCCTGGCTCTGTGGAAAAAGTGAGCATTGCATTTTCCATCATTTTCCATGAGAAACATTCTGTTGCGGAGCATCTGGACCGAGGCAGCCTGTTCATGCAGGCGCCTCAGCTCGCCCTTTATGTCAAGCAGTCGCTCGTGATCTCCATCCTGCGCTGCTTGCTATACTGCATGGAGAAGGTTCGGATCCTGTCCTTCACACTCTCCCACCATTCGGCCACGGAGGGGAAGGTAGACTTCTCCTTCTGCCATACGGAGAAGTGATCTAAAAAAAGGTGTCTAAAATCGCTCTACTCCAGGATCTGCAGGTTAATTTTCCAATAGCCGCCCACCCCCATATACAGGGGCGTCTATGGAGACAAGTGGTCAGTGGGCCACTGTGGGGAGAGGGACACCTTTTTAAAAACAACGGGGGGTGAAGCTAAAATGTAGTCGATGCGACTGCTGGCTCCGCGACTGTTATGCCAGGTGAAGCCCGGCATGCTGGGGTTGCATGTTTTAAAACCATCAACAAGTTTAAAGGAACGAATAAAATGGCGAAAATGCCCTGAGCTGACATCCTCTCTACCCTCCAACGAGATGTTTAAGTCCCCTCCTAAAATCAAGTGTCGATCTGCGACAAAGAATGGGAACAACTCTTCAAAGAGAGTTATACGGGATGAGGTCTCCACTGGAGCGTAGACGCATATGGCCCGGAGGCGCTGTCCCCTCCATGTGGCGTCCACTCCCAAAACCCTGCCTTGAAGAACGACGAACGAACTTACTTCTTCAAAGGCGCGGTCGCCAAAAAGGATCCCGACGCCTGAGGAGTGGACACCACCTACGCTCCAGTAGGATCTACCCCTCTTCCATGGTCGTGAAAAGAGAGCCTCATCCCGCTGGTCCCAGAGGTGGACTTCCTGCAGAAAACAAATGCTGAAGGGGGAAGATGCCAGCTGATTAAAAACTGACATGTGTTTTAAAACGTTCCTCAAACCCCTGACATTCAAGGTGACAATATTAAAATTGGCCATTAAATTTTAAAATGATAAAATACAATTAAAAACAACAAACTAAAATAATAAAAGCCAGCCATTAAAAACAATACCGCACTACTGCCCCCCCTCCTCAGTCAACCTCAAAAGGTCCCCCAGTTCCAGCACCCCCCAGGTACCCCTGTTCATTATCTGTGTCCTGCTGTCCACTGTACTCCTGGGGGGGCACAGGGGACTGTCCTGCCAAGTCCCACACCAGGCGGGGGGCCTCTTGGCCTTGGTCCCCGGCCGCCACTGCTGGCAAGGTGGCAGCCCGGAGGGATGGATTCGTCGGATTGTGCCTCCCTTCTGCTCTTCTTTCTCCTTCGGGGGGATGCACTGCTCTTCCTCCTCCTGCTGCTGATGCCTGGAGCCAGGGCAAGCTGCTCCATCTTGTCTGGAGACCCCTCCTGCATAGCTGTCGACGGGGCCTCCTCCACCTCGACCAGGGCTTCTCCTTCTGCCCCCGTCACCAGCTGCTCCTGCCCTGTTGTGGGGGCTTGAGCTCCCCCACCACTCTCCTTGCCGACGGCTCCGTTGCCTGACAGAGTGTCGGCGTATGTTGTCTTCCTCTGTGGGCAGGAACAAGCCAGATGGTCCTCGTCGTTGCAGTGAATACAGTGACGGGGGCCCTGCCAGTCCCTGGCCATGTGCCCCGACTCCAGGCAGTTACGGCAGCGCAGCTTGGCGCATCCATCCAGAGTGTGTCCAAAGCTGTGGCACTGCTGGCAGAAGGGAGGCTGTCCAGAATCAAACAGGTAAGCCTTGCTGTCCTGTAAATTAAAATAGGCTGGGGGGTGGCTAAAACCTTAACATCCTAACATCCCTTAACAGCTGTAATATAAATTAATAAACATTATATAATAATACAAAACATTATAATTGTATAATCATGTAATGTTTGTTATTAATGTACATTAAAGCTGTTAAGGGATATTAGGATAAGGTGTACTTGCATGCTGCTTATGTTCTATGAATGTATTATGAAAGTGCACTTAATGTAAATCATTACCGAATATAAACATAAATAATATATTTACACATGAACATTAAGACATGCAGTTAACCACCTAACTGGAGGAGAAAGATTCTGCAAATTGGCATATAAGTGGCACATTTAATAAATGCACAAGTGCAGCTTCCAAAATGTCACAAGAAGGACTCAGAACATTCAGGTAAACATACATTTATCTTTTACATTTCCAAAAGATCCATTCACTTCTACAAATTGTACAGACTGGCGAGTGTGGAACAAGTACGGATTAGATGGTCAGACCAAGTGACAGAGTTGTCCTGGGAATAAAAAAGTTGCAGTTCCAACAGTCCTCCTTTGTAGTTTGGTTAGTAAATGGATGTTCTTTCTGCCAATTAAAACTTATGTGAATTCACTTGTGTATTCTAAGTAGTTCGTACTGGTACAATAGATTCTGTATTAACATATTGTTTATACAGCCTCTAAAACGTTGAGTGAACAAACGCATCTGACCTTGGTGAAGCTCGCAGTATTTAGCATGATCCGTTTCAGTGAAGACATGGCCCCAGGCCACATTTACAAACAATTGTTTAATCAGAAGAGGTTTTCTCAGACATATGAAAGGGAATGCTTTAATTTTGTATACAATAAGCACACAGCAGTGACATTAATCATACACAGATTAACACCCTTGTGGGGCAACGTATAGGCTTGACATTTGGGGAATGCAGTCTGATATTGTTTCACTTACAAAATGCTCATATCAAAAAGCATTCAGGGTCTCATCTACTAAAAGTGCAATCAGCGTGAGCACAGTACATCCCATCTGAAAGCCATGCCTGTATCTCTGCTCCCATTTAAACTGGGTCTATTTTGGTTCTGATTGAGAGAGTGAACGAGAGTAATGTTTTTGCTGCAAATTCTGTTCCATGGTCACATCGCAATGGAACTTCACACCAAGCTTACTACTGATGAAGTGAGAATCTTCCGTCGTCCAGTCCTTTGGGGATCCCCAAAACCATACCACCTATTTGGTGCTCAGAGTGTTGGTGGAAGTGCTGACATGCTAACAGATGAATGTGTATGTGTACTTCCTCTTCCTGCTTTGGTACTGGAGCTCCAGAAAGCCCCTAGCATGACATTCCCTTCTGGTGGCCTGCAGAGGACACCTTCTATCCTGCAAGATCTATTTCACAGGATTCTTCTGTCCATCTGCCCCATCTATATCCTTCTTGCTTTTATCCTTTCTGCAAAGAAACAGGTGAGGACACTAATTTCTTGTAAATCTGCAAACAAATGTATCCATCCACTCTCCTCAACTGTTTATATACTCATGTCAGCATATTGCATTATCCATAGTGATGGCCAAATGAAGCTTCATGAACCATTTGCTGTATTTTTTGACCCTACTATATGGTGCTGCTGTTGTTTTGCTTTGGGACATTTTTGACCCCTTTTTTGTACAGAGAACACCATCTAGTGGAGTCAGAAAATATAGCAAATAACTCATCAAGCTTCATTTGATCATCACATATTATCCAAATAACTGCAGTGCTTGAATAGAGCAATTATTAAACCAACACTCACTGCACTACATTTTTGCACAATAATATACTCAGGAACCTAAAATCTTTCAGTTTCTGTAGACATTTCTTTCTCTTTACTCATAATAAATAAATATATTTAAGGGTACCAAGGTATCAAGGTAGCCTGATATGCAAGATCTGAACAATTGTTCTCTATCATTTCACAAAATATATTTCTTTGTCAGTCCTTACTAAACTTAAAATATATTAACACCAGTGACTGCTTTCATAGTCAAATATACCTGAAAACATGTCAATAAATATAAAATTATGAAACATACAAATCATCAATCTATGAAGAATCAAAAATGTGAAATAACAAAGAATATATCCCTCAATATGTAAGGGTATACAAACAACACTGTAAAAGCATACTTTGTTAATTCAAACTTCTTCTCTCTGTAGAACGTGCTCTGTTTGATCAGGTACAAAAGTATCAGGTCACAGAAGAAGGCACCCTGAAAAGTAAGTATTGTTTATGAGAGGAATCCATTTCCTTTTTTTAGGAGAGACTAAAAATTCTCTCAAGCCTCAATGGGAAACAGAATACAAGGCATACCTCAAAAGTGACAACCTGATTTGTATGTCTTGGACAAGGTATTACTCATGTTCCACTGAGATACTGTATTTAAAATTAGTTTCAAAACGAGCAATACACGGTTAAACATCCCCAGATTCTGAAGAAAAGCTATTAAACCACTGGCACCCACCCCTTATCAGCAAAAAAGGTGAAAACCTTCCCTTCCCTGGCCAGGCACTCTGGGTGAGAATGTGAAATGATCAGCTACTGTGTCAGTGTTTGCAGAGATTGGTACAACATTTTTTATGCATAAAATTAATACTTACAGCTCCCATTAAAGCAAGACCTGAGCCAATATTAATTATTGTAGGGATGATGTTAAACTTTCCAGCCTGAAAATAAAACAGACAATGACTGAAAACAAGGTAATCGAATGCAAAGTTTCACAGTGTGTGTTGTGTCATGGTGAGCAAGTTATGCGTACCTTTCCATAAACCAAGATGTCAAAGCGGATTCCATATACTTTAACCAGTGTTCGGTACGTCTGCCCAGCTGGATTTTTGAAATACTTAGCAAATCTTGGTAAGAACAGTGTAATGATATATTTCAATGACCATAATGATTAAAAATTTCACAGTAGGTATATGTACCAAATACAGGAACAGAATGCAATGCAGGATCCATCACATTTAATTACATTTCATATTTCATCATAGTACCGGTCCTAGACAAAGTGGCACACTAGGCAAACGTGACCGGCAGCGCCCCCTGTCTGAGACCAAGTGAAACTGGCTGGCAAGTCAGCACCCCCCAGAAGTTGGTATCCTAGGCAGCTGCTTATTTCACCTGTAAGATTGACCGGCCCTGTGTCATTATATATTTCTACAATTTATGAGAATACTGTACCTGAAATTGTAGCCAGATGAGACTGAGCTGGAGTTGACATCCAACCGAGCAAAGCTATAGTGGGGGCTACACCGGGAGTAATCCCGGTCCAGGTCACAGTTCCACTCAATCATAATGCCAATCGATCCACCCTAAAGGAAGGCAGTCATAATCACAACAGATCATATCACCCATTACAGGACACTTTATCTGCTTTTTCCCTTTCAAAGCTACAACAATTTGTTAATGGAGAAATTTTTGAGGGAAACCTTATTCTTACCCTACTATGGTACATAATGCATGACGGAATGTATTGGACCAAAAATGGCAGTTAAGATAAGGAAATTTCCAAGAATGCGTGCAAACAAACCAGCACTGTATATTATTTTCACTGAGCAGCATGGAAATCCATAGTTAAAACCAATGTTCAGAAAATGAGTCTTCTAGCCTACTTGCAAATTTTCTCATGGCAATAGTACATGACTTACCATAACAGCCATTTCCTGAAAATTGTGTCCTGCCCAACTAACTACATCCCCTAGGCGGAAAATTGGGCAATATGGGTGCTGGATTTTGTCATAGGAACATTTCTTTAGGTACTGGTCATCATTAGTTTCCAGTACGTTTGATCTGAGAACAAAGCAAAGGAGAATGGAATCCAATTAAAATTTTCAATAATTTGATGGCCAGTAATGAAGCTGTTCGTACACTTAAGTTCTGTGCTTTTGTTTGAAATTGTATGCTGAAAACAAAATGAGTCATTTGATATACGGTAGTCTCCCCCGTATCCGCGGTTTCAGTATCTGCAGTTTAAGTCAGTTTACCATGTCAAATGTGAAACAGTATGTTGTTCATCAAGCATTCATCAAACTTTATGATATTTAAGTACATTAAAATCACGTTATATATGGTGTCCGCAGATGGTTTGCTATTACCTGCGGTTTTGGCTATCCACAGTAGATCCTGGAACGTATCACCCACGGATACAGGAGGACTACTGTAAACTTTTCTGAAGGTCCCATCCATTCAAATTAGTCCAGGATAGATCAAATGTAATAGTTTTAAATTTAGATTGCTCCATGACCCTGACTAGGATAAGCTCTCAAAAGACTGATGATGATTTAGATATGAGTAACTAGATAGGTTTTAGCTTTGATGACACAAGTCATAAGAATCTAAGCATGGAAAGTACTTACTACTTAAGCATCTGTCATAATCATAAAGACTTCTTTGTAGTTCTTATTTTATTCAACAGAAATTGTACAGCTAATAACCAGATAACATGCTAGCAGCTAACATGACGTCTTCTCTGGATATCTTCCTGCTTCGTAATTCTGGAGCAGACAGGTAAGGAATTTCATTAATTCCAGTCTTAATGTAATCTGTGCAAACACTGGAACAGCACAAAGCACTTACTTTGAAAATCCAAATTTAGGAAACTGGATGAAATTTTTTATATAGATGGTGAAGTTTTCAGCTCGTCCCAACACTGGTTCTCTAAGGAAAAACATTGATAGAGGTGTTATGTCTATTGCAAAAACTTTTATACCTGTTACTACTGGATCATAATTTGCAATAATCTAAATGGTAGAGAATCTGTTTCTGTTGAGGGACACACAAAGAATTATACCACAGACCAAATACACAAAGGCACTGTGAGGGAGCAGTGTTCATGTTTAGGTGTTGAGAGTGGTACTTACCGTGGTTGACGGCCCCTCTCAACTGGACACCAACTATATATCTCACACGTGCCAGTGGAGTTTCTGTCCTTCTTCAGGCACCGGCCACTCTTAATTCCTACCAGACAGAACAAATTTCATTGGGTGTTAACACGATACTCACAGCTCATTACCATTTGTGTGTTTTTCATGTGTAAAGTTAGGTAAATTCATAAAGCAGTGGTTGCCAATGCAGTGACTAGTAGCCTGCAGTTACTAAGTATCCTACATTATACTGACAAATTGATATATTCTTTTTGTATTCCATGAGTATGATTTCGTCTCAGATGGTAAGTGCTGCACTGTCATGGTGTGGTGCGGAGTGGACATGAAAGGATAATGAATTACAGGCCCATCCCCTGGTACCTCCCCAAATAATTTTCTTTGTAGAAGTAGCTCTCACTGTAAAAAGGTTTGGAGACCCCTAGTATAAAGTATACACTAGTCAGCCATAACATTAAAACCACTGACAGGTGAAATGGAGAAAAACTGATTATCTCATTACAATGGCACCTACATTATATGGACAAAAGTATGGGAATACACCTCTTAATCACTGAATTCAGGTGTTTCATACAGACTCATTGCCACAGGTGTATAAAATAAAGCACCTAGCCATGTAGTCAGGTTTACAAACAGCTGTGAAAGAATGCATTGTTCTGATGAGCTCAGTGAATTCAAGTGTGCTTCTGTTATAAAATGCCACCTTTGCAATACGTTAGTTTGTGAAATTTCCTCCCTGCTAGATATTCCATGGTCAATTGTAAGTAGTGTTATTGCAAAATCATGTTTAGGAATGACAGAAACTCAGCCACAAAGTGGCAGACCACATAAAGTAACAGAGCGGGGTCCCCAAGTGCTGAGGCACACATTGCGAAAAGGGAAAGAACATGCTATTGTGTTGTTTGGTATAATTGTGTGCACCACACTGAACATGGACCAGAAAAACCAAAAGAGTGTCTGAGGAGCTCAACAGAATGATAATTGATAACCATGCTAAAGGTAAAGGCTATAAGACTATCTCCAAGCAGCTTCATGTTGCTGTGACTACAGTTGGCAATATTAAAAAGTATAGGGTTCATGGGACTGTAGCCAACCACCCAGAACGTGGGTGCAAGAGTAAATGCAATCCCAGGTTGATCAGAAGTATAGTGCGGATAGTAGAAAAAGAGCCGAGGAAACCTTGAGCTCCAAGGTCAAGGTTTGTCACTTTCTCATCGCACCATTCACTGCATTCTGAACACTAATGGGCTTCATGGATGAAGGAGGGCACAACCAAAGCAACCTGGGGCAAAACATACTGCCCGGTGTCAGAAAGCTCAGCTCAGGTCATGGGTCCTCCAACAGGATAATGACAGAAAACATACAGATAAAAGCTTATTCTTAAATGGCCCTCCATGAGCCCAGACCTTAATCCTATTGAACGTCTATGGAAAGAGCTGAAAATTGTAGTGTGGAGACACCACCCTTCAAACCTGAGAGAGCTTGAGCAGTTTGCTCAGGAAGAGGGGGCCAAAGTACCTGTTCGCAGATGCAGACGTCTCATTGTGAAGTACAGAGATCGCTTGTTGGCAGTGATCGCTGTAAATGGTGGTGCCACAAAATATTAAATTAAGGGTACCATGTTTTTTGTGCGTGCCATTTTCATTTGTTTAATTACATAAAATATTCAACTGAATTAATAATCAAAGGCAAAGTCTGATCTGTGTTAAATATGGAATAAACAATAAGGGAAGCCATTAAACTTTTGTCAGTTTCAAGTTATTTCAGAGATAGTTATGTTTCTTTTGTTTTTGTGGAAGGGTGCCAACAAATTTGTCCACATCTGTAGTGTTTTAAGGATGCCACTGGGCAAGTGAACAGTCAGTTCTTCAAGTTGATGTGCTAGAAGTAGGAAAAATGGGCAAGAGTAAGGATCTGAGTGACTTTCACAAAGGGTAAATTGTGATGGCTAGAAGACTGGGTCAGAGCATTTCTAAAACGGCAGGTCTTGTGGGGTTTTCCCGGTATGCAGTAGTAAGTACCTACCAAAAGTGGTCCAAGGAAGGCCAGCTGGTGAACTGGCAATGGGGTCGTGGGCACCGGAGGTTTATTAATGCACATGAAGAGTGAAGGCTAGCCCGTCTGGTGTGACCCCACAGAATAGCTACTGTAGCACAAATTGCTGAAAAAGTTAATGCTGGCTATGATAGAAAGGTGTCAGAACCTAGAGTGCATCGCAACTTGCTGTGTATGGGGCTGAATAACCACAGACCGGTCAGAGTGCCCACACTGACCTCTGTCCACCACTGAAAGTATCTACAATGGACACTTTAGTGTCAGAATTGGACCAAAGAGCAATGGAAAAAGGTGGCCTGGTCTGATGAGTCATATTCTTTGTTACATCATGTGGAAAGCCGGGTGTATGTGCATCATTTACATATCTGGGGAAGAGATGGCACCAGGATGCAATATGGGAAGAAGGCAAGCCAGCAGAGGCAGTTTGATACTCTGGGCAGTGTTCTGCTGGGAAGCCTTGTGTCCTGACATTTAGACAGATGTTACTCTGATACATACCACCTACCTAAACATTACTGCAGACTGAATACACCCCTCTGTGGCAACGGTATTCCCCAATGGCTGTGGCTTCTTTCAGCAGGATAATGCGCCCTGCCACACTGCAAGAATTGTTCAGGAACAGTTTGAGGAACATGAAAAAGAGTTCAGGGTATTGACTTGGCCTCCAAGTTACCCAGAACTCAATCCGAACAAGCATCTGTGGGATGTGCTGGACAAACAGGCCCCACCTCTTACAGGACTTAAAGGATCTGTTGCTGATGTATTTTTGCCAGATACCACAGGACACCTTCAGAGGTCTTGGGGAGACTTGGGGGACCTACACAGTATCAGGCAGGTGGTTTTAATGTTATGGCTAATCGGTATATAAAATGAAAATAACATAAATGTATATGAACTTATATTTATAATTTGCAGTGGTATTTGTATTCAGACTTTGTATTTCTGGTACAAGCATGGTCCTGCATCAGTAATTCATTTAAAGAAATATCTCTGTTGTTCACTAATTGTTACCATGCCCAGCCACCACCATCTCTCCTTCTGCACAGTCTACATTCTCAGTACAGCGGCCATCTGGGACCCTGGAACTCTATAAAAACAAAAACATCCATGTTATTGATCAGTTACAGTTTGATTTGCTTTAAAGGCTAGTTAGCTTTCAACACAGTTTTCGAGTGAAATGGCTTATAAACAACCTAAAGCACTGTACTATGTCTTGTTTAAAGCTGAACATGCACTCATTTTACTGCATGCCAGTAACTCACAAAAGATTCATCAGGAAAATAAAACAGTTTACACTTGAAACCACTTCTGTATATACAGACTCTTGTCCAGGGTGGAGAATATGCTGGAATTGTGCCCAGCTACCTTATGATTATAGCCCCATGTAAGGAAAGATTTCATCAGTTGGAATGTACATGGCTTTCTGTAAGGCGAGGTTCTGTGGCCAGGAAACAATGATGTAGGCTGTCCTACCACTTTAGCTATATGCAAACTTTGTGGTCTCATGGTCCATTTTTAGCTAGGGTGCCAGTAAATTAACTCTAGCATTGTTATATCCAGAAAGATTTCAATATTCTTCGATGTTTTAACTTTTCCTTTGCTTGAACCACTAAAAAAAACAATTGACTTAAAAGAGTGGGGAATACAGTTCTTGCAATAAGAACATTAATGTTTTTTTCAAACATTAAATTACCAATACTAGAACTCAGTGAAGGGGCAATGCTATTTTTGTTGGCATTTTTTAGAATTAAGAAATGCTTTAAAGAGATAATTATGAAAATGTGATGAATAATAATATGAAAAGTGAATGTAGTTTCAGAAGTGCCTCTTGAAGTGCTTCCTTAAGATAATTTCAGTTGCATTTAATGAGAAGTTAACAATAAATCATGGTGACCAATACAGAGAAGATGAGGACTGCACCACTCTCTTTTATTACCATCTCCATTTTGGCACATTGAATGCTTACCTAGCTTTGTAGGCTAGGGCGTGAAGTATCTCATACTCTTTGAACTGACTTTTTGCTACTCATTACTGAGTCATTGCTGATCTCGTCTACTCTTGGAACAGTAGCCAACCATCCATCCACACATCTATAAATCTTATACACTACAAGGTTGCGGTGGGTCTGGAGTCTATCCCAGGAAGAACAGGACATAAAACAGGGAACACACTGGATGGCATGTGAGTCCATAGCAGGTACACACTCACTATCAGACCCTCTTAGTAACGAATCATGCTTTTGGATTGTTTGCAAACACAGGAAGAACAGGCAGTGTGATTGACATTAATGAAGACCACAGCCAGTATCACATAAAGAGTAGATTTTAACTGATATTTAACCAAAACTAACTAATGCAGTCTACTGAGTACTAAGCACTGATTGTAAAGAGTGATTTACTGTTGAGCTTCAAACTACTGTTCAACCTCTCTTACCTCAGCACAGTATCCAAGCACCTGTTTTGGTGTCTCAATAAAGTTTGTAATGATGAAAAAGACCTTCTCCCCCTGGAAAACACACACACACACACACAGACACACACACACATCAATATTTCTTTCAAAGACTGCTACTTTTAATTCTTTTAAATAACAAAAAACACAGAGTAATAGAAAAGAAGAAATTACCCATGAATGTTCTTGTTTACAGCAGCTAAACAATAAGCTCATAAGGTGTGTTAAATCTAAAATTTTTGTAAGTGTCGTAAAGTAGAATTCTAAATTAACGTACAAATAGCTGGCTGGCTATGCTGACAAGACAGAAATCATGTGACCAATATAATTTATACAAGTTAGCAGGCAATAAAATATTACACTGTCCATTCCAGATTAAATGTCAATAAGGAAAAATGTCAAATTCAGGACAGCACCCCCTTGCAGATCTTTCTTCTTTTTCTGTGTTCACTGCTTTTTACTGAACTAAGAAGCCCCAGCCACTTAACTCTGCATATTCCCAAACAATATAGGTATATATTATGTATATTCTATGTACATATGCATACAATATATACATATTTTTACGTATATGTTATGTTTTACATTGTTAGGTACTTCTATTTTTTTTCTTGAATGGTTTTATCTGTGGTGGATATGTATGTTTTATCTAATATACTTTTGTTTTCTTTTTTTGCAATATCTGTAGGAGTGAACAAACTAGGAATTTTCTTGTGTAGATTCCATGCATATGACAATAAACTACTTGAATCTTTGTCCTAAAGAAAGTATTGTGCGCTCCATATTTATTCATTAAACTATGACAAGGAACATATTTTAATTTTGTCAAGCTACAATATGTATATGCTATAACAAAAAGGAACTTAATTCATGCACTTACCTGGGGGGGAATGACATAATCTTCTGGCCCCCACATATGTACTCCGGTCTCCGTGGTATTGGTGAGTATCACACCCTTAAGTTTAGTGATTACTGAGCTCTGGATAGATTCCTCCACTTCCTGGTAGCCTTTCTTTGTCAGGAAGACCCACCTATACAGGTGCACTGGATATAAAACTTCCAGATATCCATGTACAGGACCAATCAAAAGTCTAGTACACCTAAGTACACCTACTAAAAATAATTTTTCAATGCGATAATGACCCTAAGCACACCTCAAAGTATAACTATACTGTTACAAATACTGTTGTCCGGTGAACAAGGAAAAAGACGGTGTGCTGTGACAGATGACCTGCCCCCCACAATTCCCTGACCTAATATGACCTTACAGAGCTGGTTTGGGGTGAGCAGGGGGGTTTCTAGCTATTGAAAAGATCAGGGGCTAAGTCAAGTTTACCTGGGGCTTGTCTTTTTTTGTTTTTGAAGAAAAATGGGCATCAGGGCTAAAATACTTGGGGCTAGGGTTAAAATACTCTGGGCTATAGCCCCGACTTATCGGACCTAACAACGCCCATGTCGAAAAATAAGAGAAAGGTAACCAATTTGTGTCTAGAACTTGTGGAATGAACTCCTTCAGCACTGTTGGAGAAACATTCCAGGTCGCTGCACCTGGAAGCTAGTTAAAAGAATGAGGAGTCTGCACTACTTTCATCGAAGCAAAAGGTGGTTATTTTGAAAAATGTAAAATTTGAGAAATATTTATTCTGTTGATCGTTGCAATATTTCATATGTATTATAGGCCTTTTACTATGAGGTGAGTAACATTAAAAGCGTGCCCAGACTTTTGACCTGGTACTACATAAAATCTCATATTTCTCTCAGAGATGCCTTTGAATAAATTAAAATCTTTAATAAAAACTTAGAACCTTAAACCAAATTCATACCAATATTACCACATAGAGGATTTTATCTGTTCGGTTTTTTTTAAGTTCGCCATTTTGTAAACAGTAAAGGTAAAGTTTCAAATTTATTTAATGAGACACCAATGAAACAAATTCTAATCTTGTCACTTTATTTCATGTTTAATAACGTTGTCTTACTTCTCTATGCTATATTGCTGAGAGACTTGTTTATTCTCGTCAATCACATTTCATTGCAATGTTGACCCTGCACTATAACTTGCATATGACAAATAAACTAAACTAAGCTGAACCTAAAATGTGGACGAAGGAAGTGTTATAAATTATCTTTAAGTGTGCTGACATAAGGAAAATTTCATGTAATAAACTTAGCTTAAACAAGGGCTCCTATTACAATAAAAAGCTGCTCCATGAGCTCGATAAAAATAAAGCTACCAGACAGAGCCCTGCGGAGAGTAGTACATTCTGAATTAGCTAGCATGCCGATTGCATACGTACACGGCTTTATATAAGCTTACTTTAAAGGGAAAATGAAATCAGATTTTATTTCGATAATGAATTGTTCAGGTTTTCTTTTCCTGTTTATTTTTTTGGGACTCAAAAATGAATTCCGATAACTAAGCAGGCTACGACATACTATACCGATACGCCTCCATTAAAGTAGTAAACGTTACTATATATTTCTTGGATGTATTGCTGACGTCATAATTGCCAAGTAATACTAAACATGCCTGTTAAAAGACACAGGAATCATTAAGAAGTATATTGCATGGATTGTATAAGCCAAAAAACCCCAATGATATAAAGCGAAAAACAGACAGCTTACCAGACGATATACGCCAGGATTGCTAGCTGCACAAATCTATACAGGACGCCGACTTTCTTGTTTTTTGCAATTACGTATTTTTCCGTTTTATAGTCAAATACAGAAAGGAAATGGCCCCACCAGCCGGTCCCAGCCATTCCTGTTAACTGCCGCCTATTGCCAAGTAAAACTCCCACAGGCGAAGTGGTTCGCTCCTGTTATATTACACACATTACTGTTAAATGCGGTTAAAACTGCAATTAACTGTGTTTAGTTATATCAACTGTAATTAAACTTGATTCTTGTTTTGTAGATCGTGTAAAATTCTGTACAAATTGTGTAAATTATAAATATTAAATTTGTTTAATTTATCAATCCTTTGTCGAACCTCTTATTACAACCGGAGTAATTAAATGTCTGGGAATATCTGATAATTAAGGTAAAAATTAGAATGAGGTGATGTAGCAGTATAACTAAGTGGAATATAAATAATCCGACATTTATACAAACGTGCGAACAGCTGCGACGTCTCACGTTACAACAGTATTAGTCTCTGTTGCATTTCTAGCTTAACCCCATGTCATGTAATATGTAAAAATAGAAGTATGACTCACGCATACACATCAATATATATATTTATTTATCAATAAAGTTCATCATATATATCAGGTGTGCAAACTGGGAGAAATAAAGTTTACACTCCAAGTTTCTGTTAGGACTCGAGGTAAGTAAGGAGAGAAGATCCATAGGGTGAAGTAAGAACAAGGGAGCTATAATTAAAGGAAACTTGAACAGAATGATAATGCTTTACTTGAGGGGGTACAAACTTAATAGTGACTGAAGTACAAATCATGGACAAATATAGTAGCCAATTGAGATAAAAGAGGCCTCACGTTTAATTAATGATGAACACAAATGAGACCGGTATTCCAGCTGTGTTATTCATTAATTGTTCCTTCGGTGGTTCTTTATTAGTTCCCAAAGATTTACAGAATTAACAGAGAAAGTAACAAAGATAGCAACTGCTTGGGGTAAAAAAATCCATCACGATTCATTAACGATGAACAAACATGCTGGTTAGTATTTCACATGTTTTTCATTATTTGTTCCTTCAGTAGTTCACAAAGTTTTACAGAAATAACAGATATAGTAACAAATGCAGTAATTGCTTGATATGTCCCAATTTATTAATGGTGTAACAGACTTTGTTATATACAGTGTTGGTGGTTCTTGTGAGTTGTGATGGTTGTAGTTTGTGGGTTGTTTCCCTTTAGAGCTGCCATAGGGCAGTAGTGCTTTACCCTTGGTTTTTTATAAAAAAAAAAAAGAGAGAGAGAGAGAGAGGTGCGGGGAATTATTAATAAAAAGAAGAGAAGTGTTAAGTGACTGAGGTGGAGCTTGTGTTATTATTTTATTATTAATATAAAGTCAGGCGAACCTGGAGGCTCGGTCACAATTATTAATGAGTATGAGATCAGTATGTAATTAAGGCTTAGTTTGTGGGTAAGTAATACATAAACAGGCTCTGCTGATAGTGGGACGACGCGACATTGCAGGAGAGGCCCTGAAGACAGACTGTGTGAGTGCACCTTCTGGCAGCCATCGTATTAGCCATGGTGCTGCTGTGCACTCTGTGTCAGTCGATGAAGGTCTTAGAAGAGCAGTCGATAAACTTAATAAGGTGCTTTTCCATAGGATGGAAATGAAAGAGACGTATGAGGAGAATCACAGACAGGTTTGCAGTAGGGGGGTCCACCATACAGACGGGGTGGACACTCTCCTGATTGCGATTCCCAGTTGACCGAAGGGGGCGGCCTGTAGCAGGACCGCTGATCGCAGCACCATGGGGGGTGCAGCCCTAACCGAAGCTGGCACTCTTGACGAGAGGGTGAGCAGGGTAAGCGAGGTGTGCAATTTTTGTCACCACAGAGTTAATGACAATAGTCAACAGGGAAACAGGGTGTAGCCGAGGCCCAGACATCAGCTCACCCATGATCCTGGACACTCCTACTGGGGGATGTGAGATAGACACTCCTAAGTGTGAGCAGCAGACTTCATACCTGAAAGGGATTGTGGAGGCACTGAATTAGCTCTCCTGGTGGACTCAGGGGCTCCTGTGTCTTTAATTAGTGCTGATTTTTTCATGTCAGTTTCAGCACTACGGAGTCACCCCCTGACTAAAAACTACACTAACTCTCGTGCTGTAAATGGACAAAGGTTGGACACTCTGGGTAGCATTACTGTGACTTTTCGCCTTGGGCCTGCATTCTGGCAACATGTTTCCCATGTCTTAAGAGAATCAACTCAGGCTGTACTCCTTGGGCTGGCTAGCTAGACAGATAGATAGATAGACAGACAGACAGACAGACAATTTTATTAATCCCTCGGGAAAGTTCCTCCGGGAAATTCAGTTTCTACACTGTGTGCAGAATTATTAGGCAAGTGTGTATTTCACTTGTATCTTCTCAACCGACCAATACTTTGAATCAA
>JAODJU010000036.1:16998783-17009159 GCA_026776725.1 Gnathonemus echidnorhynchus
GTATAGAGAGAGAGAGAGAGAGAGAGAGAGAGAGAGAGAGAGAGAGAGAGAGAGAGAAAGAGAGAGAGAGACATTAAGATTAAAATACTGCTATACTGTATTCCTGGAATCCTATCATATCGATATATATACTCCATCCAATACATAAAAGCTTAAAATCAGCAAGCCTAAATTTATCACTCTTATGTTATGGTTATAATGGTCATAAACTTTTGTGAAGAACAGTGTTTCTAGCAAATCTGTGACTATGTAAAATAAATCCTGGTTTTCAGAGATGTAGATGTAGTTGTTGTTGAGCATGAAAAACCTACAAGTAGAGACAACTAAATAATCAGCAAAATATAACTACAGCAAAATAATACTAACTACAGCATAGTGGCTCACTGGGTAACTTTGTCTTGTCATACCTAGTGGGCTGGGGGTTGAATTCTGCCTCTACTATGTGTGAAGTTTGCAAGTTGTGTGGGTTTCCTCCAGGTGCTCTGGGTTTCCACTGCAGGCTAAAGACACACAGTTAGACTAACAAGTATCTATCCATGACCCATATTGTATGGTTTTGAGTGTGTGCGTGTAAGTGCTTTGTTATGAACTAGCATCCCATCCAGGATGTTCTCTGGGATAAAGTCCAGGTGACCCTAAGCAAAATAAGCAGATGAAAGATGGATAGAAAAAAAGGTCTTAGACAGCTAAGTAATAAAAAAACAAAACTGTACATGCAAGATCCTATATTTTATCAGATTTATAATCTACAGGCATAAAACACGCACATATATATATAACCAGGCATTCATGGAAAAGTATGGATCAAGTAAAGCACTAATAGCCTGTTTAATGTCACATTCTAAAACGGGGCTTTCCAAAGTTGCATGTTGATCTTGGCTAACCGAATTTTCAAGTTAATGTCGGAGGGGTGTGAAGTGTTTTGCATTTATGTTTATGTTTATGTTTGCATGGTCTGTTTCGTTTAGTTGAGATTCCTCAATAATTTCTGATATTAGTTTATTGTTTAAAGATTGGGATAATTGGTGTGAAAGAAGTTTACCAGCCCTCCCCCTGTCACGATAGGCCATTAGGGATGATGATCCACCTGTGACTTATAAACAATGGGATCTTTATTAGAAACCAAACTCTACAGGACATTAAACAAAAGGGACCACAAGAGATTTAAACAAAGGCAGGACGGCAAAACAAGAACTAATAAAGACTAACACATAGGGATACAACAGAGGAATAACACAGGCTCCAAACAGGGCAGATACTGAGGACCAACTAACAGTACACACATTCAGCGACCACGACACTTACAATGACTGACAAAGGAATAGGGCAGGTACATATATGGGTCATTCCATGTTAAATCATCACACTTTCGGACCTCATCGTCAAGGATTTTAACGAAACTTGGCATGCTGATTTGGTCGCATGAGTAACTCACGAAACTGAAATTGGGCATGTCTGGGATCAATATTGAGGGAGATTTAAGCAAACAAAGTTTAAACTTTTTTTTTGGGGGGGGGGAGGGGGTATGACTTTGACTGGCCATATTTACCTTAATGCAAGCTGCACAGAAGTGGTCCTTATATTGTTTTAAAGCTATTGTCCAGCTCTATAGGTTGAATGAATAATATTCCATCCCCATATGAATAATTACTATGTAATAACCGATTAAATTATTAAAAATTCAATAACAAAAAAATCACAAGACCATAATGTCCTGAACATCTCCAGAAAATTTGGTCTTGCTGTTTATGGTTTTGAAGTAGGCATTCAATTAAGAATTGCATTTGACTCTGTACATGACAATAAAAACTTTGAATCCTTTAAGTAAATGTATTTGATCTTTTTCCTGGCAGCTATCTTTTTACACAGGGCCACTATACACAATAGTTTATTTTTTTCACTGCTAACAGTTTGAATCGGGAGTTGATTATTGTAAAAGAAGTAATGTGCATGCAGGTGTCAGGTGATATTTGTGTAGATTTATCTGCACCCTTCTGGCAGTGCGGCTATTGCAGTCAGGTCTCGCAGACTACGAGCAGTAGAAGTTGTCGGACTTGGCTGCAGTCAGTTTATACTCCACCCCTGCATCTCGCTCCACGTCACCCAATGCTTAATCGCAGCTATGATTTCGACACAACTGCATAGGGGCGTTTTTGCTGGAAATCGTGTACACGCCAGTTATACGTTAAGAGTAAAATCTCGCGATGTGTCACACATCTACTTCCGGCTACCTCCGGAATTGTTTAGAGAAATACGGAAGAACTGTAAAAATAAACTGGTGTGGTGTAACTGTAATTCGTTTATGTTACTCGATCTGTTTTAGTGAAATATTTATTACTAAAGCATAGAACATACAACTGACGAGTGATTTAATTTATTGCATTTTTACGTCGGCAATTTGGAAGCCATTTATTTATTGATGTGCAGTGTAAAACGTTTTACTTTAGTATTTTTGCTATGAAAACCCTCCCCGGTTGTTCTTTAGTGGTTTTCTCGTTTAATATTTGATTGTCAGTTAAACCGATGTCAGAACGTAAACAATCGCACCGCAAAGTTAAACTTTGGGAGACTGAAAAGCTGCCCATTTATCAACATAAGGAAAAACTTGTCCAGGCAGTCAAAAATACTTCGTGTTTGGTTGTTACTGGAGAGACTGGAAGCGGTAAAACCACTCAGCTTCCACAATACCTTCATCAAGCCGGTAAAACGCCCGTTGATCCATTCATTATTTACTTTGCAAGCTGTTATGCTGGTAACCGCCACTTAATTACTTATTCATAAAATTGACGTTCTCTATCAATGTTTCCCACTTCATAAGGTTTTTGTAAACATGGTAAGATTGTCATCACTCAGCCACGGAGAGTGGCTGCCATCACTGTGGCTCAAAGGGTGTCCCAGGAATTGGGCTGTTCTCTTGGAAGTGAGGTGGGATATCAGGTGCGCTTCGATGACTGCACATCCAAGGTGAGACTCCCAAGGGACATTCAGTTGCTTGGAAATATAGCATAGAAATAAATACCTGGGTTGTTCTTGTGTCCTAGATTATGAAAAACTAAACTTGAGAAACAGGCATTGATTTTGTTTATCCAGACTGGGTAAAACTATAGTGCTCAAATGCTCAAGTGGGAGACAAGTCCTTCTCCTGTTGCATTTATTTATGGAATGCTATGGACAAAGTCAGTAGAGTGGATACTGTTTACTAATTTTGTCTCACAAGTGAAGTTTAGAATTTTAAATTTCGTTTCTGTTGCATTCTATAGGATACGGTCATTAAGTACATGACCGATGGCTGCTTGCTGAGAGAGATCCTGGCAGACCCTGAGCTGAAGCAGTACAGCGTGGTGATTCTTGATGAGGTCCATGAGAGAAGTTTGAACACGGTGAGAGTGGTATAACAGCTGGTATAATAGATTTTTTAAAAGTCGCTAATTTTTTGTTTTTCTCCTGGTTTATTTTTTCATACTATTTTGTTTAACTCTGCCTGCCCGTCTTGCAGGACATCCTGTTGGGCCTGCTGAAAAAGAAATTTCTGCAAGCCAGAGGGGAGTCTTCAAGCCGCAAAGTCCCTGCAAAGATTGTGGTGATGTCGGCCACATTGGAGACAAATAAGCTTTCAGTCTTTCTGGGAGACTGTCCGGTCTTCACCATTCCTGGGCGCATGTTTCCTGTGGCAGAGATGTTCTGCAATTTTATTGGCCCCAAAGACACAGAGAGCTCTGTCTATGTGAAGGAGGTGAGACATTAATAAAACATGTTACAAGGCTGCTGGGTGCAGAATATAAGGTTTTACTGGGAGTGGCTGCTAAGATGCAATGTAAACTAAATCAAAACTCTAAGGGTGAAGATACAAAGGGCAGCTTTTTGAGCAATGTTTCCAGGCAGTGTTGCTGAACAATGTTGCTTGGGCACTTTGCCATTGATATTGGGCAATAAATTTCTATTTGAAAAACTTTGATTGGCAGTGGGCAACTTTTCACGGTCATCTAGATGAAGATAAGTTGCCCTTTGTGTCACCTGGTTGGCAATTCCTGGATATCATTGCTCAAAATGTTCTGTGTATCATCACCTTAAGAATCTACTCAGTCTGATAGATCATTCAGATCAAATTTGTCAGTGCATAACTAAAAAGAACATTTTTGGTTTTTTTGGTCTGTTTATGAAAACCTTATAAAAGTCAATAAAGATATGTTATGCAAAAAAAAAAAAAAAAAAAGAACATTTTTTAAAAAGAACAACTCCCCACCATGGGAAAATACATACAAGCAATACCCATTAACTGATCTGAAGCTGATAAAGCTAAAGATCCACCCAAGAGGTAATGGAGCAAAAAAGATGCAGTCTGGTTACAAGTGCAAATATGTGTTATTGTATTAAGAGATAGGAGTAAAGAAATATGTTTGATACATGTGCTGTTTTACGTGAACATTTGTAAAGTACTTACTGGTGGTCAGCCACCACGGATCCAGGGAAGTCGTGCCAGTCTAATGCGTGGGTAGTAGGATTTGGGATAGCAGGCAATGGATCAAACCTCATGGGGGTTGACCCCCCCCCCCCCGATTTACGTCTTTTGCCAGTCGGGGTTAAGGGCCTTGTTCAGGGGGGCAGTGGTGATGTGATTCACTCTGTCAGCCACAGGATTTGAACTGGCAGCTGTTCAATCACAGGCACAGAATCCTGACCTGCTGAGCCACCCCTATGCTGTCTGATGTATCCTTGTCTGTGTTTCCTCTCAGGTTGTAAAGATGGCACTAGACCTACACACGAGTGAGCCAGCTGGGGATATTCTTGTTTTTCTTACTGGTAAGTCACCACACCAGATTTTCTATTGGGCTGGAGACTGCAGAAATGTTATGTTTGAGAAATGTTTTGGGTAACATCAATAGTAGCTAAACATAAGGGGATTCATTAGCATTTTGTGTACTGTAATTCTTCATAATTCAGAAAATTACGGGGCAATCTGGAAGGTTCATTTGCTTATAAACTGGCAGTCATGATTATAGAAAGAGGTATATAGTCACATAACTGTCCAGACTTTTGGGAATATGCAGCTTAGTACTGCATAGTGGAAAAATCCAATCATTAATATTTTTCAACATTAACAGTAGTTTCCAATTTCAATGGAATTCTGTTATATATATATTGACTAGGACATTTTTTTTTGCTTCTTTTGAGCAGGACAGTCAGAGATTGAGAAAGCTTGTGACATGCTCTATGAGAAGGCTGAGTCTATACACTACCCCTATGATGTCCATGATCGCTCTGTGGAAGGTCTTCTAATTCTGCCTTTATATGGATCCATGCCGACAGGTGAGGGCGTTGAGAATTTGATTTTTGCAGTCTCCTTGTCCTCAGCAGAAATACAGGTCAAGTATTATATGAGTGACCTTTCATGAATAAACACATGTATTTTGCCTTACCTTTACAGCATTCTTTGCTAATGTCAGTTGCATTCCCTTTTATTTTCATTTGAAAAAAAAGCATTTGGCTGTCCTGAAAAGAGTTGGTTTGGCTGTACCAGTCAAGAAGTAATGCTGACAGGTCCACATACCTAAAATTATCTCAAATGGCCAAAAGAGGGCAGAAGACTTCTTTAAAACATGCTTTGATTAGAAGTTCCCTGAATATTTCAATCAATTTAAGTGTATTTCCCAAATGGATCAGCCATAACATTAAAACCACTGACAAGTGAAGTGATTAACATTGATTTTCTCCTTTCAGTAACACCTGCCAAATATTAGGCAAGTGAACAATCAGTTCTTGAAGCTCATGAATTTGAAGCAGAAGCAATGGCATATGAGCGACTTTGATAATGGCCAAATTGTGATGGCAAGATGTCTGGGTTAGAGCATCTCCAAACAGCAGGTCTTGTGGGGTGTTCCCCGGTAGGTAGAGGTCAGTACCTACCAAACTGGTCCAAGAAAGGCCAACCACTGAAATGGAAAAAGGGCCATAGACACCCCAGGTTTATTGATGCACATGGAGAATGAAGGTTAGCCCATCTAGTGTGATCCCACGGGAGAATTACTATAGCAGAAATTCCCGAAAAAGTTAATGCTGGCTATGGTAGGAAGATGTCAGAAGACACTGTGCATTGCGGCTTGCTGTTTATGGAGCAGTGTAGCCACAGACCAGTCAGAGCGCCCATTCCGCTCCTTGTCCACTGCAGAAATCACCTACAATGGGCACGACAGCATCTGAACTGGAGCAATGGTAGAAAGTGGCCTGTTCTGAGGAGTCATGTTTACTGTTACGCTGTGTGGATGCCCTTGTATGTGTGTGTCTTTTATTGGGGAAGAGATGGCACCAGGATGCACTATGGGAAGAAGGCAAAAAGAGCAAAAGAGGCTAAATATTGTTTGTGTTGATTGCAGCTAATCCCATGTAAATACTGTAAGAAGGTGCATACAAACACAACAACACCGTGAGAAAAAAACCATGAGATTCTGAAAAGGTGTTGGCATTTAGGGGATACAATGAGGTTGAAAACTCTGACAGCAAAGGGAACCAAATATGTGCTTTGGTTTGTGTGTGGTGTAATGCAGTGCACAACATTAATATTGAGCTGTGTAACCTACTCGTTAAAATACCCACCTGATACGTAAATGACCACAAAGCGTAGTTTATGTCCATTAGAAAAGTACGAGAGTAGAAGTTTGGAATGGAGACATATGAGGGAAAACCTTGAGATATAAAGACATGGACTCAGATATATGGATATATTGCTTATTACCATGCGCTGTATTAAGAATAAGATGACCATAACATTTCATTTTTACCAAAAAATTGGTTTAAACTTTGTTTGGACAAGTTCCAGGTCTAGCGGAATAAGATTTAATCTGCTCTAAATTGGACTGGGAGCCGTGCATTATTACAAAGATTTCAGTAAATTTACTATCGTAAAACCCCTGGTATTCATACAATTCTCTCCAGCTTCTTTGAGAGCTGAAAATAGCAAATTGACAGCGTAAAAACCTACATTATGTGCACATATTATGTAATTTATGAGCTCAGTTTAGTCTGTATGAACGTTAAACTGAGTTGTGAGCATGAGGTAGCACATCATACCCATTAAAAAAGCAACTCTCTGTGGCTACTCCAAGTCCCCATATATACCAGTCCTGAGAAATAGATTATACATATTTAGACGTTTAAAATATATATAATATAAATGATGTTTTAGAACATGGACATTAAGACATATACAAAGAAATACAGGTAAACACCTAATTGGTGGGGAAAGATTGTGCAAATTGGCATGCAAGTTAATTGTGCAATAAATGAATAGGTATAGTTTCAGAGTTATGTGTCAATTAGGATATATTTATGGGCTTTCACATTTCCAGTTGATCCATTCAGTACTTCTAGAAATTGTGGAGGATGCTGGGTGTGGAAGAGTAAGGATTAGATGGGGGAGTGCAGGTGTCAGGGCTGTCCGGGGAATACAGTGCTGTCATTTCCAACAGTCCCATATCTAGATAAAATAATACTTTAAACTGTAGTGGTTGGTGTCTGTAGTGATTAGAGTGATATTTGTATGCCTGTCTACAGATCAGCAGCAGATGATCTTTCAGTCTTCTCCAGCTGGTGTCAGAAAGTGTGTTGTGGCTACTAACATCGCAGCTACATCTTTGACCATACCAGGAATCCGGTGAGTGAAGCCACTGTTAGTGGAATAAGGTGAATCACATGAATGTTTGTGGAGTACAGTTAATAACTAGTCCTCTTTATACAATTGTCAGTAGGGGTGTAACGATATACTCAGCCCACGAGACGAGACACGATATTGGATTCACGAGAACGAGACAAGACGATATTTTAACCGTATTTTAAGGAAGCCTTCAAAGAGGAAATATATTAATGGAAAACAGCCTTTTATTTGTTTAATTTCAAATTATCATATGCAGTAAAGAACAGAACAAATATCTAGCACCATAAAATATTTCTCCACAAACTCAAATGACAGGCTTCTCTCGTATTTGACTACTCAATTGAACATAAAATAGAATATAAATAAAACAATATAAATAACAAACATAAAACATTTTCTTAATGTTTTCTTCACCGGTGCAGTGGATTTAAGTAAAGAGCTATGATGGTGCTGCAAATGGCTTTGCATAGTAGTAGCGTTAGCCACTTGCGTACGGCATTATTTTCCTACAATGCTTACAGATGGTTCGTGTCACCTTTTGGCCTTTTATATTTTCCGCCGGGTACCCAAAATGCTGCCACGCAAAAGATTTAAAAGTGTCTGGGGCATCTGCTACGGTAATTTCGTCAGGCGCCGACATGCTTACATCAGCTGATTTGCAGCGCCTTCGCGAGACCGCTTCTCACTCCGACGAGAAATCTCGCCATGTAATATCGCGAGATCTCGTGACAGGAGATCTCGTTACCCCCCTAATTGTCAGGGTATAATCATTGTTCTGGCCGTGGGAGATAAACTACTGTTTAGGAGAAATAATTATAGATTTTTAAGATGATTTTATTTCTGTCTGGCAGGTATATTGTTGACAGTGGGTTTGTGAAGCAGCTGAACCATAACTCCAGAGTGGGCTTGGATGTTTTGGAAGTGGTACCCATTTCAAAGTAAGCTCCTAAAGATTATGGGGTGTCTCCCATCAGACACTCACCACATATTCTTTGTCAATGACACAGACATGTCCATCACCCAATTCAGGATTTTACACTATCAGCTGGGATATTACCTATGATGTGCTTGCAGAGTCACAATCACATCAAAGTGGACCTCAATCTAAAATAATAAAGATGATTTTTGTGATATGTAACTTTGAAACTGTACCTATTCATTTAGGGGTTGATTCTCCCATGAAGCACTTAAGCCTCAAAAGTTACGTGTGTTTGAGTTAAGCGTATTCTTCCCTCATCAGCTTGGTCATGCCCACTGTGCTGAACTCAAGCAAGAAAAGGGTTATGCCTTCAATGATTTTTGCAGCAGGCAAAACATGAACTCTGATGTGGCTTCTGATGAACCACACTAGTTCTCAGGTAAATACCAGGAGCAGGTGTGGCTCATCAGAAGCCAGGTAGGATAGAAAACTTACTGCATAGTAGCCCTCCAGGACCGGAGTTGGTGGCCCCTGACCTAAAATAACACTAACATATAGCAAAAGCAGGAATGAGATAATAAACAGCTATAAAGTAGAATGAATGTATATACAGTGCAGTTTCACTTACCAGAATCAAAACAGTCATGCAGATAGTTTACAAATGTTTTCTCATGTCTCATCTTTTGTTACAAGTTTACTGGTTTTGCACAGTTGATAAGAAAGACTCTGCTTTGCAGGAGCGAGGCACGGCAGAGAGCTGGACGGGCTGGCAGAACCTCATCTGGAAAATGCTTTAGGATATACAGCAGGGAATTTTGGGAGAAATGCATGCCAGATTACACTGTTCCAGAGGTCCAGAGGACCAGCCTGACCATGGTCATCCTCACCCTAAAGTGCCTAGGGGTCCATGATGTCATCAGGTGTTTAAATCGTTCACACTAGCTCTGAGATGGAATGACTTTTTAAAAGTGAAAATGATCTGCTTTTCTTATCTCTATTAGATGGATTTCAATTTTCTATAAATTTGCTTCGACGTTTGTCAAGATCTTCAGAGCCCCAAAAACTACAGTTTTGGTCTTTTAGTTCTGATAATCTTAATCTGGAATTTCCCATTTGAAAACAGCTGAAAATGCAAATAATTTTTCACATTTTTTCAGAAAATGCTATAAGAATGGATATGTAACTTAAATATGAATTTTAAATGCCAAGATCTAAATTTAATGTAATATAAAAATATTGACATTAAATGGTTTCAAGTTTTTATTTATTTATGTTTATACGATATTTTTTTTCTTCATTATTTTTTTAATTAATCTCTTTACTCTTAAGATTTCCATACTTGGACCACCCAGAGGAGAAGTTTATCTTGGCTGCTTTGAAACAGCTGTACCAGTGTGATGCCATTGACAGGTGTGTATCAACCCATTGTGTGGATGGTTGGCATGTTGATGGATCTTTGTCAAATTTTGTAATGGCATTATATGGGTGGATGAACTGGAAGTGATTTAATTTTGAGACTTATCGCTCCAAAATTGAAATACAGTGGTACCTCAGTTCTCAAACTCATTAGAACTCGAATTTCTTAAGTCGAACCAACCAGTTTGAAAAAAAATTACCTAGAACTCGATCTGGAGCTCAGAAGTCAATCCGTGAAAGCCAGCCTAAAATAACGTGTTAACCTGTTAATTTTGACAGCCCTAATATATATATATCTGAGGTACCACTGTGTGTGTGTGTGTGTGTATATATATCGAGAACCAAGGTACCACTGTGTATATGTATATGTGTGTGTGTGTGTGTATATATATA
>JAODJU010000036.1:17017812-17033982 GCA_026776725.1 Gnathonemus echidnorhynchus
GAGCCGAACTGAGCCAAACCAAGGTGAGCTGTACTGAACCGTGCTGTGCCGTACTATGCAGTGGAAAAGCGCCATAAGGGGCCAAGCCCAATCCCTGAAAAACATCCCCATACCATTATCCCTCCTCCACCAAACTTTACAGTTGGCACAATGCAGTCAGGCAGGTAACGTTTTTTTTTTTTTTTTTTGGAATCTGCCAAACCCAGACTCGTCCATCAGACTGTCAGATGGAGAAGCATGATTCGTCACAACAGAGAACATGTTTCCAATGCTCTTGGGTCCAGTGGTGTAGTGCTTTACACCACTCCATTCGACATTTGGCATTGCGCTTGGTGATTTGAGGCTTACATGCAGCTGCTCAGCCATGGAAACCCATTCCACGAAGCTCCCAGCTCACGGTTTTTGTGCTGGGGTTAATGTGAGAGGAAGTTAGGAACTCTGCAGTTATCGAGTTAACAGTGTTGGGACCTCTATGCACTATAAGCCTCAGCACTCTGTTACTATACATGGTCTGCTACTTCGTGGCTAAGTTTCTGTTCCTAAACACTTCCACGTTGCAATGATACCACTTACAGTTGACCATGGAATATCTAACAAAGAAGAAATTTCACAAAATGTCTTATTGCAATGGTGGCATCCTATGACAGCACCATGCTTGAATTAACTGAGATCTTTTCACAACTCCTTGAACAAATATTTGTAAACCTGACTGCATGGTCAGGTGCTTGATTTTATATACCTGTGGCAATGGGTCTGAATAAAACACCTGAATTCAATGAGTGAGAGGTGTGACCCAATACTGGTATGTATATACATATAGTATATGTACAAAAAGGCATACCTCTCACACCTCTGGTATATAAAAATGTCCTACATTGTAGTTTCTTAGTATTGAAGTCACAGATGAGTTGCACGTTGATGGAATGAAACAGCTTTGTGTTCACAAAAGCAACTTTATTCACTGATGGAGTTTTTATTGCAATGTGTATGCAGTCAATAGCACTGACATTAGGAAAGCCAGACATTGCTGCAAATTGCATTGTGATGTTTGCTTGTACATTTGCACTAAGGAAGCTTCATATTCTGTCTTGACAGTTAATACCAGCCATAACTTAAAAAATAATGGGCTGGGATCAATGGCATAGAGAGTTTCAGACTGGGGGGCACAGCTTAAATAATTTAAATACAAAGGTCTGCTTATTAAGGGAGTGAATGGCTGGGAAATCCCTGATCGGTCAGCCAGTTCTTGTTGGTATGTTCCTGTCGCTAAAAGTCCAAGTGCTGTCAGTACTTAAAGATGGACAGGAACAGCATGATGGTTCAAGGACCAGGGCCAAATCATCACACTTCAGAATTGCTCTTGCTGTTATAAAATGACTGATAAGCCACAAATCATTGTGATCTCTAAATACTTGCTCCCTTAGTATTTGGCTGCACATAAATTAATATACCATGATGATACTGTGTGTGAAAAACTGACAGGCCTTTTTGTACATATTATATGTGGGTGTACACACCTGTAATATAGATTCTACACAACAAATACTGTATATTGGAATCGAAAAAGTCATTAATTAAAAAAAATGCTGAATGTTAGTTGTATATAAGTTACAATAAAATGGTATGTATTTATAAACACACACTTCACTGTGCACTAAAACTAACTGATGGAATGAATTGCTAACTTCTACTACAATTATTCTTACTCTACTCTCTGTTGGTTGACGTCTACTCTGTGAAAGTCAGTGCTGCCACCTACTGGAAACACATAATCAATTTCCTTGCTTATGTACAGTTTACATGCACTGAGGTTCATAATGTCAGCTGGATTTAAAAATCTTGGTTACACACAATTCAAAATTCACCCTATGCACAGACTGAAGTGCACATGGAAAAGTGAAGTAAAAGCCAATTCCTACTTCATTTTTGGTTGTGCACAGGGTAGGGGGGTGTATTTCAAAATTCTGAGATATGCTGTAATACCTCAATACCACCCAAGTCTAGTAGCAAGTTGCAAACACTTAAAAGATGGCATAAAAATCTACCCATTTGACTATACTTATTGTATCTGTGTTTGTTGCAATACACCCATGATTGCACCCCCACACATTCGTCTAACGCTGTAGTGAAGTTCATTGATGACACTATTATAATGGGACTCATGTCTGGTACAGGGAGGAGGTCCAACATCTGGTTGAGTGGTGCAGGTACAACAATCTGGTCCTGAACACCACTAAAACCAAGGAGATCATTTTGGATGTTGGAGACCCAGGAAGACCTCCCATTCCTCTCTCCATGTAAATGGTGAAAAGGTGGAGAGGGTGAACACATAACAGACGACCTGGGGACTCTTGAGAGTTCACATAACAGATGACTTTTTGTGGTCCTTTAAAACCTCCCACCTTGTGAAGGAAGCTCAACAGAGGCTCTTCTTAAAGAAACTCAAACAAACTGGACTCCCCCCAAAGCCCCTGGTCAACTTTTACGGCGGCACCATAGAGAGCTGCGCCAGCTGCACCTCTGAAGACAGAAAGGCCTTGGCTCGGGTGGCAAGAACTCAGAAAATCATAAGAACTGAGCTTTAGAAATTGAAATTGTGCATGGTAGCCACCTGTGCAAGAAGGCTAACAACATCAGAAAGGACCCAACCCACCCAGTCTCTTTGTCTCCTTGCCATCAGGCAAGAGATTCAAAGCTATCAAACAGACTGAAGAACAGCTTCTTTCCCAGAACTGAACACTTTCATTCATTCATATTACTTACAGTAATATACAGACAACACACCACATTGTATTAACGTAACAACAATAATCCAGTATCACTTTGTGCAATATCTTTTTACCTTATTGTTTTTACTTATGTGACTTTAAGTGCTTTTATGTTAGGGTTCCTAAATTCTGGTCTTGGAGGGCCAGCCTGCAACACAGTTTGCAAATTTCCCTCCTTAAATATAGGCTACCTTATTCAGTTCATCAGCTAATTGTCGGGTTTCGTAGGTGTGTTTGAGCAGGGAAATAACTGTGTTGCAGACTGGCAACTGGAGAATACGGAAGTCTGTAGAGTACATACATAAACTTTTTTTTTTTTCCTTTTCGTTATCTCGAGATCACGACTTATTTTTCTTGTGATCTCGACATAACCAAAGTCGTTATCACGAGATCACGACTTACGTTTTTCTTATTTTTTTAAGCCGACATCTTTCAAACATCACCCGGTAACCATGGAGACGTAGCGGAATCTCCAGTTGTTTGGTAAAAAAAAACTGACTACTCGTTCAGGCTCACTATAACTTCTCCAACGATACAGCGCTAAATTTCTGAGGTTCCTTCTCAAATGACGAACACTAATATGACAATTTTCTAGCACCAACAAACACAGTGTTATTTCCTCGCATCCATCATTCGGTGCAATATAGCTCGACTTTTTCCCACAGTTTGAAGTCTAATTTGGTTTTACAAACAAGTGCAATATAACCACTTTTGATATTGGTGGAATATACTTTTACTGTACTGTGCAATATACACTTTTACTTTTCCTGTAACTTTTGGACAAAGGTACTTTAGATTCCTGTACAGAGAGCTTATTTTTATTTTATTTATTAGAATGTTTAACAGTGCTGTAATTCGTTTTACACTTCATTCCTATTTTTATACTTGTATTGTTGTCTTCGTTTTTATATGTGATTGTGCAGTCGCAATTTCAGCAATTTTCCCCGAGAGTCTTTTGATTGTGATTCTGATTGGGACAGTCCACGATCAAAGTAAAATCTGATGCATTTGTCCATGAGGATAATAAACCTGTCGCGAGATAATGGGAAAGTGACATGGGTTATGTCAAGATAACAAGAAAAAAATAAGTCGTGATCTCGAGAAAACAACTTTGGTTATGTCAAGATCACGAGAAAAATAAGTCGTGATCTCGAGATAACGAAATGAAAAAAAGTTCATGCATGTCCTCTACAGACTTCCGTAAGAGAACCTTGTATATTGTCAGGAATGTTTTTTCGTACAAGTTTCCGCGCGCACAATTGTGCGCGGACCGTAAGCGCACGCGGACAAGTGTAGATTAACTAGGCTTAAGTGAGTAAGTTGAGACAGAAACCTGTTTGCAAAGGGTGACGAAGGAGTATGTTTACAAAAACAACATGAAATTTGTTATAACATCAGGAGGCAAACAAAATGTATATATAGCTAGTAACATTTAACTTCTGATTGCAAACGCTTATAAAATTTGAAGCTGTCTTCAACCAGGTCCCAATAACATTGCGATGCCCTAAGCAGCGTCTCCGCGGCAAATCCCGCATCATGCCTCAAACTGTCAAACAAGCACTGACGTCAATATACCACCACGAATAGCAAAGAAATAGTCCCAGGAATATCGTGTCCCATATAGGGACGTACCAGTCGAATTTCAAATTAGGGTTGCATCCAACCTAAAAGTTATACTAAATTATAAATCGCAAAAAAATGAACAAAAGAGAATGTTTCTCTGTATAGGAGTGGCTAAAGCTTCAGTCGCCCTTGGGGTCAGCATACGTTCTTTCAGATTAATTCACTATTATTCAATTTCAAATATTTTCAAAGATCTTTCAAAATCCCTTGGTCGTGACAGAAGGGCATTACTAAATGCACCTATATGCGTCCTCTGACTTGGTGCAGGCGCCGTATCCCTCCGCCTCCTCGGAGGGCCGGAGCTCTTTCCGCATTGTACTCTTCTACGGTATCTCCGCCGCCATTGCGGGCTTTGGGAGTTCAGTGGTGGGGCCGCTGATCTTCATTCAGGGGAAACATCAACCTGCGGGGAGTTTAGCGCGCCAGTTAGCAAGATATTTTTTTCCGCCACCTTAACCAGATTTGAACCCCCCCATCTTCAATTTTTCAGACTCTCTTGCTTCTTTAGCTTCTTGGATCCCATCTGACGAAAAACGAAGCAGTAGCGGTTATCTAGGAGAACTGGGACAAGGAGGAGAGAGGAACCATCATGGCTCAGATCCTGCCTATCCGATTCCAGGAGCACCTGCAGGTATTATGGGGAGGAAAATTGACATACTGGGGAGGGTTTTTGGTAGAAAGCCCATCGGTACGAGGAAGCTGGTTCATTGCTGTAAATGAATGACCTCCCTCCCGGCCTTATTTGTTAACAGCAGCCGGCGGGTTAGCTGGCAGCTCGGATCGCTCGCCCAGCATCACCGTTGCTATGATGCTGGAACAGATCAGCTCGACAGCTGAACTATAAACTATAATTTCCAGTGTTATATGTTGGTGTCATGTCTCATGTGTTAGGGGCTAAAAGGAACTGGATTTTGCATTTTTTTTATTTTAGGCGTAACTAGTTATTAAATAGCTAGGATTGTGTATTTCGAGTTAGTGAGGTACTAATAAAATAGCCATTTGGCTTATTTAATCTTTTAAATGCTACTTTAATTGAACGTAATGCGAGGTCTCAGACTCTCAGGTAAATACGAAGATAAGCGGATGCTCAGCTGGCAAAGGGGGGAGATGCTTTCGCTGTCAAAGTCACCGTCAGCAAGGCCGCTTTATTATATTTTTATAATGCTGCGCTTAAGGCTTAAGTATGGTTATTTTTAGAAATCCGGCTTGATTGCATTAGATTTTGTCTGTGTCTACCGCCATGCAGTATCCTCGTAGTTTATTAATAGGAAACCCAAACGCTGTTTTATGGGCGATGTTTATTAGCCCGGAAAGTTATTCTTGCTGGCGTATATTCTTTAAGAAATACCCGAGTGTATAGCGTTGTTATTACTCTCAAGTAGTACACGCATGAAATCAATGAATAAAAATCTAATTTCTAGCACGTAAAACGTTAGCATCGTATGACCATTTCTAATGTAGAAACGTAGGTTTACTTAACCATGCAAAGTTTTGTCGCATATACAGCCGTACACTGCGTAGTTGCCCCCTGGATTGTGCTCAAAAGGGAGTACGTAATACAAAGAAAAGTACAATTTATAAAGTTGCCATATTATCGATAGATGTGAAGTGTGTGTGTTTATGAGACTTTGTGTGTGTGTGTACGCGCGCCCTTGATGGGTTGGTACCCCATCCTGGGTTATTCACTGCCTTGCGTCGGCATCTTGTGGACTAGGCTCTGGAGTCCCTGCGACCTTGCATAGGACAAGCAGGTATAGAAGATGGTTGGATGGATGGATGGATGGATGGATGGATGGAAGAAACAGTACCGTTACTCTCATTTGTTGAAGTACATTATTTGAGCATATTCTGTTGTGGCTGGGATGTATAAAAGCAGGTAAGTACCCCTAGAATTGTAAACAAATATGAGTAACCCATAGCAATTCTTGTGGGGGTTGTAAGATTGTAAGGGTCTGATTGCTGGCTCCCTATATTTCATTGACTCTGTCACTGTACTCAGCACACTAACCATAAAGTTGAATGTGATCTAATGTGATTCCTGTAGTCCTCAAGGACCATAGGTCACAGCTGATGGACAGGTGTTCCTAATTATTTTTTCTGGGTCATTGAAAGCTACTTATTAATAATGCATGTATTAGTCTGACTTCTTCATCATAGATGTCATCCAAGCTTTTTTTCTAGTTAAATATATTTGCTATGCTGAGCAGCGACGCATACTTAAATATTTCACATTGTAAATATAGTGTGTGACAGACTTGAAAATATATAAAGAACCTCATATAAAAGACTCAAAAAGGTATATACCTTAAAGAAGTTGTCATTATGGGGGAAGCAACTTATATAGTGTTCAGGGGCATGAGTGATCTTTTGTTGGATAAAAGTATCAGCTAAATGATGTATGTGTTTACTTAATTACTGTTAACCCTTAATGCTCATGGCCAACAACAAATAAAGCAAATTTATACTCCATCTAATTTCTTTTTAGCTATTTATCAGAACATTCTTATACATGATGCACGTCATACCTGAAGCTCTGCAATATATTTGTCCAGGGTTTTTCCCATTGGCACATTTTTTTTTTTCATAAACCTTCAGCTTTGAAAATGCTAGCAGAATATCCTGATTGTTGTTGGTTTCAGCTTTGGATGCTGCCCCCCTGTCTGTGTGTAATCTCTGTTTTTATTGGGTTCCTCTGGGTTCCCTGCCTTCCCATTTCTGACAGGCAGTTTAGCCACATGGCACTTTCAATTTAGACACCACACATTTTTAATGCACATTATTAGTGCTTTATCACTGTTATTAATGCCTTCCTAAAAATGCAGAAATTGTAAAAAGTCGACTACACAGTATGCAGTACGGGTGTGAATTGTTGGCAGTGGTACAGTATGCAGCCTGATAAGAATGTTTGTGATACAATTGTATGATGGTCTACTGGAGTTGTATTATTCACTGTATTTTAATTTCATGCCTTATATGGCTATGTGTCTTGTTTCTGAAACATTTTAAATATATTAGGGGCAAGTGTGTTTTAATATTACAATAGTAAGGATTTGCATAAATATATAGGAAAGGAAAAGGCAGTATAAGTTTTACATTTTAAGTAAATTCCCTATAGTATATATTGAGTTCATTTACTTGAGGTCACAGTTGCATGGAAATTGTTTGATTCTTGGTGGAGTGTCGCCCAGATTTCCCCTGGTCAGTATAATGTTAACATTACCTCTGTGTCAATGGTTGCACTGCTGTTGGTTATGATTCTTTAATTTGCCTTTGAATGTTTCTTCATTAACTGATTAACCTTTTTGTGTTTCCTTCAGAATTCAGTGGAGCTTTACAGTAGCACCTATTTTTGTGTGCTGGGTTTCAGCGCTTATGTTGTTTATGACATTGTTTTAGGAAGCAGCTTTCCACTCACTTATCAGCTCTGCAAATTTGGGTTTTTCCATTTCTTATTTTACAATATGTATTACTTTCCTTGCAGCTCCAAAATCTGGGTATAAATCCAGCCAACATTGGATTCAGCACTCTGACCATGGAGTCGGACAAGTTCATCTGCATCCGGGAGAAGGTTGGCGAGCAAGCACAGGTGGTGATTATTGACATGAACGACCCAAACAACCCTATTCGCAGACCAATCTCTGCAGATAGCGCCATTATGAACCCTGCCAGCAAAGTCATCGCCCTCAAAGGTAGGAGAGGCAGCACAGAAGAAAAGGAGAGTTACATTCTTCTCCTTATGTAACCCCTGATCTTATCAGTTTTGTACAGTTGGTTTTGTGATTTTTTTTCTTCCATAGTTTCCAAAATAATACAATGTTCAGTAGTTGACAGTCATGCTATAGATGGATCTATCAGCATTTGTTAAATTATTACACAGTGTTTTATTTTATGTAATTGATATTTATCCTAATTTTTTATATTGGTCTGTCTTCTAAGTCGTAGTGTGTTGGGCTATCACATTCCTGTGTTTTTTTTTTAATATTAGGAATATTATGAATATATGTTTTAAAATTGTACCATGACAATTTATTTCTTTTTTGTTTGTTTTTTTTTTATGGCTTTCTTATGTATGCAGACGGTGAGTTAACATTTACTTTTCACAAATTGTGGAAGTTACAATCTTGTCCTGAATGGTCTTTGAGAACACTTTTTGGATAGTGTGTGTGTGTGTGCGCGCGCGCATGTGAGTCAGATATACATTACATTGTGGGGACAAAATGTCCCCACAATGTGATAAAAACCTGTTATTTTGATGTTGTAGGCACCATGTTTTCGGTCTCCACAAGGGAAATTTCAATTTTATAAAAATCTGGGACTGCAATCAAATACTTAAAATGCCAAAAGACTTTGTTTGGTTACTTATGATTAAGATTAGGGTTGGGTAGGGGCTAAGGCTTTATTGTTGGGATTAGGGTTTTGCCCATGAAAATGAATGGACGGTCCCCACAAGGATAGGAGTATAGGTGTGTGTGTGTGTGTCCACATATGTATGTGTGCGTGATTGAAGGTTTTAATTCCAGGAGGGGCCCTGGTGTTTTTTTATTTTGACTGTGATACCTAACATGAAGAGTTAATAAATTACCTTGATAGTTTTATATTTATTTTGATAACTACAAATATATTTATTGCCATCTTTGGATATTAGTATCATACAAACCAGGATTGTCCGTCATAGTCCTGGCATTCTTTCCATCTATTCAGATATTCTTGCCGCTGTGCTGTTGACTGATAAGTCTCGATTGGACGAATGTGTGTGTATGTTGTGTTTATTGTGTCAGTTAAGGACTCACTCATTATAAAGTACCTGTTATCATGAAAAATCTTTGAAAAATTTAATGGAATAACTGTTTAAACACAGGTGTTTTACCTAAAGTTACCTAAAGTTTTTTTCTAATTTTGATTTACTATTTTAATTATAGTTAAATATATTTGGGTTTTTTGTAATTGATGGTGCATGATACTATCAAGGGCTTAACGAAGGCTAATTTAATTAGAAGGCAGTCTAATAGAGGGCTGCCTATGTTAAATCTTGTCAGAGTTGGTAAATATATTCCTCCAGCAGCTATTAAAATCTTGACTGTATGAATGTTCACTGTTTCGATAACCTGTTTCCCCTTGAACCAGTGTGATCTTCTATCATGTTCTTGGCACTTCAGTGCATGACTCAATTCATGTGAGGCCATTCTATTGTTTTCACAAACAGTAGCCTCAACAGCACAAACACACAGGCTAGTATTCTGGGTAATCTCTAATGGTCGTTTTCAGATAAAATACTGGTTTGTTTATTTACTGCAAGGTACTTGTAAGGATTCAGTTTTAATCAAATGTTTGATTAAATAGTTGAAAAATTATAATATAGCTGGACTTCCTGCTTGGGTATTTGATGTCACCATATGTGGCCCATTTAAATATGGTAACTCAGCAGGAAATAACTTTGGTATTTAACTTGAACAAAGTGATTTGGCATATTTTTCAATAGGAATGGAATGAGTTTAAGTTGGTTTTGTTTTTTTCAGTTTTGGTGTTTCTGTTGCCCTTCCCTTTTATTGTACTAATATTGCGTGAATAATTTAACAATTGAAACAAGGTGTCACTTTTCACCAGAATAAAGAAGCCGTTCATGTGTTATGTGGCTGGCGACTGAAGGCATCCAGGATTGTGAAAGCAGTTTAAATTCACCTGTATGCTTTAACTTATCATATATTTAGTCCTGGGTTCTGTATTTATTCAGCCATAAAGCAAAACATCATATTTACTGCTTTTCTGAATGGCATGCAGGTATTTCTCAAGGAAAAAACACCAGTTAACTTTTTGGATTTCCAGAAACTAAAAAATGTAGCTGGTATATATACTGTTTTTTATTTTGCACCTTTTTTGTTCTTTTCTACTTTGGCATGTCTGCTGTTTGAGTGCCATCTAAGCTGTCTAAATCCTAGTGCTTCTGTAGTCGTCTCTGTTTGCCCTCAGTGGGTAATGAGTGATTCCAGTATTATTAGCTCTTGTGGTGGGATTTGTAGCCTGTTTTTTCTTATGTTTATATATAATTGTAAGCTTAATTTCTTGAGTCCTGTCAATTTTCTCTTTGTCTCACTCTTCCTCCATGTGTGGCCACCAAGCTTCATACAACAAACCTTTTTTCCCCTCCCATTGTAAATCGTAGCAGATATTGTTTGTTTCCCTAACTTCCAGTTGTGTACCTGTGTGCCTGGATTCCTTGCTTTCGTTATGTGTGTTGCTCATTTAATTCTCTGTGGTCAACCAGTGGTGCCTTACCTTACCACTGATGCATCTCTCTGTCCGTTCATTCAGCTTGCCATCTGCAGACCGCCAGCCTTCAAGCCTGAGATTTCCTGCCAAGTTTAAATTTACTGACTTACCCGTGATTATTATCATCTCTTTGTCAAGATATTGAAAATATATATTAGTGTTTTTTATGATTTTGATATGAATCTCTCTCTAGATTTTAAAAGACTGGTGTGTGTTTTACCCTTATCAGCGTGGGCATTGCATGTTTTTGCCTGTGTGTGGGGTTTAAGCTCTTGGTATAATCTGTGAGCTTTGTGTAATTCCACGTTTGGGCTTTCCTGCTGGTTCTGGATGAGTTTATTCCATTGCAATTTGCTGCAATTGTGTATTAAGGTTACATTTGTATTGGAAGTGGTAGCACAAATTTCTTATCTTTATAATTGATAAATTGGCCAGATTTGTCCTAAGATCAAACTTGTGGTAAAGGATAATTGTATTTTAATTCATTCTCGCTAATGAGATAATGTGAAACGGTCAATTCTCCTACAAGATCTCGGAGAAGATCACAGAAGTCACTGATGTTTATCATTATTACTGTATCGGTTTTTATACTTAATAAATGTATAATGTTTATATGGTGATGTTATGGTCTATGTCCTCTATAGTGATTGACCATAGTAAAAAAAATCCACCCTGTCCAATGGCAGGGAATTTCTATGATTCTGTGCTGGTGTTTTCTGCATTTTTCTTCTTACCTCTAAGGTCTTTGTCTTTATCTTGCCTAATGCACTGTGGAAAAGAGTTAATGACTGTTTTTCCAATCTGTCTTTTTTAACTCTTGCTTTCGTGTTATTCACAGCGGCAAAAACCCTTCAGATCTTCAACATCGATATGAAGAGCAAGATGAAGGCCCACACCATGACTGAAGATGTCACCTTCTGGAAGTGGATCTCCCTCAACACAGTGGCGCTAGTCACAGACAACGCGGTCTACCACTGGGGCATGGAGGGCGAGTCGCAACCACTCAAAGTTTTTGACCGGCATTCCAGTCTGGCAGGCTGTCAGATCATCAACTATCGCACCGATGCCAAGCAGAAGTGGCTGCTTTTAATTGGCATTTCTGCACAGGTATAGTGGGCTGTGATCTCCGTTTAGAGTGTGGCAAAGTATTTTTGTGGCAAGTATGCATTCAGTCAAAATGGAAGATTTATCAATCAACACATTATAAAAATTATTCAGTGTATGAAACCCAAACACCGAGCACAAAAATGTTATTCTGCTGGTCTTTTGTATAGTAGTGATAAACTCTGAAAACATTCATCACAACTTCTCTTGAAAAGTAGCTCCATCTCATAATGTTGCCATATATACAGGTCTGTCTGTCTCCTTTGGTTTGTTATTTAATGAGTTCCTTTTGCTTTTTAGCAAAACCGTGTCGTTGGTGCCATGCAGTTGTACTCTGTGGACAGGAAGGTCTCCCAGCCAATAGAGGGCCATGCTGCTAGCTTTGCTCAGTTTAAAATGGAGGGCAATGCAGAGGAGTCCACTCTCTTCTGCTTTGCTGTTCGAGGTCAAGCTGGGGGGAAGGTATGATTATGAGAGGAATGGCACAGTGGGGGGGCTCTGGGGGAAACGACCCTGGAAATGATCTTGTTTGTCTTTATCAGTTATATTAAAGCTATAATATATGTGATGATCCACGAATAAGGAAGAAAAGCCTGGATTTTAGTGCGTGTGTGTGATCTAGATGCTGATACCTGTTGAAAATAATTAACTAATAGTGCACATTTCTGTATATGTGTTGTTCTGCAGAATTAGATGGTCAGACGTTTTGTACTTTTATTTTTGCTTAGTTACATATTATTGAAGTGGGAACGCCACCGACAGGGAACCAGCCTTTTCCGAAGAAAGCCGTGGATGTGTTTTTCCCTCCTGAGGCCCAGAACGACTTCCCTGTTGCCATGCAGGTATTGCAGGTCTCCTTGTACCTAACCAAAGCTCTTTCATGTTGCATGCTGAGCACTCTGGTTTTGCACTCGGTCTGTCTCTCATGTGCATCACATCTCTATCTCACAGATCAGCATATTTCTCTCTCCTACAGATAAACTCTAAACTGCTTCAGCTGCTGACGTGATTTGCGAGATATCCTGAATCCCAGTGACCGTTAACATTCGAGGAAAATATGCTGAACGAGGATTATGAATTCTTTTTTCTCTCCTTTCCTGTTTAAGACCTCACAATGTAATGTCCATGTTTTTGGGGTAATATGAGACTCGGTGGCTCATATTCCTAGGTCACAGAGTGATTTCACCCTTGAGCGAGACACTTAACCCCAATTCTTCCAGGGACCGGCTGACCTCGCTCCCCCAGTTCTACATCACTTTGCATAAAAACTTCTGCTAAATAAATATGTGTAATGTAATGTTTCTCCCACTTCACACCCCTGCATCTCTCTAGATAAGTTCCAAGCAGGATGTTGTCTTTCTCATCACCAAATACGGTTACATCCATCTGTATGACTTGGAGACGGGTACCTGTATCTACATGAACAGGATCAGTGGGGAGACCATTTTCGTCACGGCTCCCCATGAAGCCACTGCTGGCATCATTGGAGTCAACAGGAAGGGACAGGTATCATTTTCCGCTCCTTGTGTTGTGTCTCGCAGACCACCCATGCTGTGCAGGATGCAATATCTCTAAGGCAGTGGTGTGGCTGTAAGTCTAGGATTAGTCACAGGTTGCACAGCTGCTGGGTCATGAATAGTAGCTGAAGTACATTTCCTATACAGTTCTTTTAATGGCAAATCAAACCTTCCTGCTACATTAGTTTCATTTTATTGTGACTGAATGTGTGATTGTCCGTCACAGCATCCATTGTGCAACACCATTTGTTTACTGCACTCCAGGTATGGAAACTCTTTTGCATTATGCAGAAGGTTGGCTGTTGACTTGGCTACTGGCTGATGTTGGCAGACAAGCTCCAGAGCTCATGAATGTACTCTCCAGTACTATTTTGGGGGCTACCTTGTTGTACTTTTAACACCTTACATCTTTGGTGATTACTATCATGCTTCTAGCTGGATGCTAACTAGGCATTACGGTGTCCTCATCATTTTTATATATTTAGCAATTCATTGTTTACAAAATTGCATGTCAATGCATTTATAGCTGCATATTTTGTTTTTAATTCATGTTTTGGTATCTTTAGATCAGGTAAACTGGGAGAAATAGAGAACAAGCTTTTTTAAAAAATAATTTATGAGTTTTGCAAGGAAAAAACTGTAAACTTGGTGGTAATTTTCCATTGAAACAGAAGAGTATGATTAGCCGAGTAAACATGCAGGAAGGCTCTTGTAGTCTCTCCTCTCATTTATGGACACCTGATCTTGACCAGTAATAAATAATTCTTCCGTAAACCACTGATGTCCATCAAATATTTAGTGGAGCTGAAATGGGATATAGACCTATTTGATAGGCTCTACATGTTACTCCAAGCAAGAGATCACCCTTAATACTTCCATCTTCTCAATGACTCCTGTTGGCTGAGTCAGTATAGTTAGTGATAGTCTGGTTCTGTAGAATATTTCTCAGTTTTTCCTTAAACTTTCACCCCGGTATTTGTGCTCACTTTGCTATTCTGATCAGTAACATTTTCACCCCTGGCTTCTCCTCTGGTTGAATAATGGTGCAAAATGGGAAAAGATATGCCAGAGTCCTTATGTGTAAAATCTCCCCAGTGCCACATCCTTAGCATATTCATAGTGGAAACCCCCCCCCTGCTGGGCCTGCTTGTGATTGATCTGGGGAAGCACAATTAAGCCTAATCCTCTAAGACCTTGAGACCTTGAGATAATCACCAATCTCTCCATTTCTTTCCATAACTGCTGATCCTTTACAGGGTCACGGTGAGTCTGGAACCTATTCCAGGTAGCATAGGGCACAAGGCAAGCGACACTTTGGACAGGATGCCAGGCTGTTGCAGGACACAGGCTTACATGCAAGGAGGACTTCAGAGACCCCAACTCACCTAACCGCATGTTTTTGGACTGCGGGCGAAAACCCAGACAAATACGGGGATGCATGCCAGATCCACACATACAGAGCCATGGGTTACATTTGCACTGCCACCCCTGTTATTGTTCATATACAGTATATCTGTTTCTTAAGGCTTTATTGGGACTGTGTACCCCTTTAGCTTGTTCTACTGTCAGCCTATTCGAAGTTCTGTTTTTTTTTCCCTCTTTTTTTCCACCATTGGTTAACGTCTCTATTTGCTGAGTGAAGCTATCCCATTTCGGGCCTGTATGTATTTATCACTGTTATTTGCACTTGCAGGTGCTTTCAGTGTGTGTGGAGGAGGAGAACATCATTCCCTACATCACCAACGTGCTGCAGAACTCCGACTTGGCCCTGCGCATGGCCGTCCGCAACAACCTGGCCGGGGCCGAGGAGCTCTTCGCACGCAAATTCAACAATCTCTTTGCAGGAGGAAGCTACTCAGAGGCCGCAAAAGTGGCAGCTAATGCACCAAAGGTAACTCAAATGTCGCATGCAGCTGTACTCTGTAAGACAGTATTTAATTTGGTGTTCTATGACAGGCCATAGGCTAATTCAGGCTAACAGTGGTGTTTCCCAGGGAGGGAAGGCTGACAGTCTCTTTTTTTTCCAGGGTATCCTGCGGACCCCTGACACCATCCGTCGCTTCCAGAGTGTCCCAGCTCAGCCTGGCCAGACGTCCCCCTTGCTGCAGTATTTCGGCATCTTACTGGACCAGGGCCAGCTCAACAAATTCGAGTCTCTGGAGCTTTGTAGGCCTGTTCTGCAGCAAGGCCGCAAGCAGCTTCTAGAGAAATGGCTGAAAGAGGACAAGGTATCGGTGATGTGAGGGAGTTTTTGTGTTCATGTTTAGTTCATGTAGTTTCTTTCATTATTTCATCTTAGAGCCAAAAGGGGCCATCCAGATTTTTCTGGACTGTGGCATGTGGTAAGGAATTCACTTTTCCTGGTAATTAGTGGTCCAAGCAACAAGGTGGCGCTATAATATTTTTTTTTCATTTGGCAAATTTCTGAAGAACAATACAAAACAGTCAAATTCCTCATACCATCTGGAAGAGTCATTCAAACCCAGTCTAATGGCATTAAAAACCACATCCAGCTGATCTTTGATCCTCCGTGATTTTGAAAAAATGAAAAATTCTAAAACAAACTCATCCTAGACACTCAATTTACACAAAACTTCAAAAGGATCTTCAGATTTTGTTAAAGAAATTTCAGTAAGTCCAAAGGTTTTCCCATAGCAATCTTTTGAATAAAAAAAAAAATTAGTCTACATAATCACGTGCATCTTCTGAACATAGGGTCTGATTCACATGGACCTTGACATACATGACCAGTGCAGAATTTTGTGGATTATGCCAAATTTTGGTACATTTAGGTCTTTAGGGAGCACTGTAATTGCATACAATGTATATATATATATATATATGTATGTATGTATATATATATATATGTATGTATGTATGTATGTATGTGT